>LNAC01000128.1:1221922-1244920 GCA_002007465.1 Ailurus styani | reverse complement strand
GTACAGCAGGGCCTGGCGGCGCGCGCGCTGCAGGCGGCACCGGCGGCTGCGGCCGGTGGGCACCGTGGCGCAGCTCTGGATCTACCCGGTCAAGTCGTGCAAGGGGGTGCCGGTGAGCGCGGCCGAGTGCACGGCCCTGGGGCTGCGCTGCGGCCGCCTGCGGGACAGGTAGGCCGGGCCGGGGCCGCGGGCGGCAGCGGGGGTCTGCAGAGTCCGCCAGCAGGCCCTTCCTTTACCCTGGGGCAGGGACAAAGAGAACGAGCGACCGTTACCTCCCGACGGCGGACCCCAGGGGCCCGGGCCCCTGGGCCTCTGTGTCGCGACCCAATTCCGGGACACAGCGCTCTTCCCAGCTCCCCCGCGCGCGTTCAGCTCGGCGCCCCTGCCCGGGAGGGGCTTCGGCGCCCAGGGGTCTGGCGGTGAGCAAGCGGACGGCTTCGACTCCGTCTAGCGGAGGCGACGAGCGTCCAGGGATTGCCCCCCACACACACATTAGTTTTATTAATTGTCCCTGGAGAACTTGGGGAAACTTGGGGCCGCGGAGCCCAGCGGGCAAGGAGCGCACGCAGGTGGAGCGCGTAATCCCAATGACAGCTGTTGACACTTAAGCTCCTGGCCGCCGGAGACTCCTCGCGCACGTGCTCCCTCCCCGAGTTCTCGCGAGCCCTCGGGCGGGGGTAAAGAAACCGCCGTCCCGCGCCCCCCGGCGGGGGAACCAGGACTCTCCTTTTCTTCAGCGCGCGGGTGCTTTGTGCAGTCCTGTTGTTAAAGCCCTCTCTGGTGGTCACGATCTGCGTGAACGCTTGGGGTGCAGGGACGGCTGCAGGGGCCCCCGAGGGAGCGGCTTTGTTCTCCTCTGGGTCGGGCGTCGAGCCAGCCCGGAGCCTCATTGTAAGGCTGCCCTTCAAGCTCTGTCCTCCCAACCCGGCCCTCAGCTCCTGCAGGGAACACAGAGCGGAGGGGGGCTGTAGCTGTCCCCGCTTGCAGGTCCCCGGAAACAGGGCAACTTGCAGCATCAGTGCAGGGTGAGCTATGCATCTGTGCTTCAGGAAGGAAGCCAAGAGTCCTAGATATTTCGTGGTTTGTACGGAGTTCCCGAGCTCTGCAAGATAGTCCAATTTGTAGGCCCCAGAGGCAAAGGGCCTTATCATTTTACTGAATGGACTGGGAATATTTACTGAGCTCATATATGTTTTTTATTTTTTATATATTTTTTAAAAGATTTTCATTTATTTATTGGACGGAGAGAGAGAGAGAGAGATCACAAGTAGGCGGAGAGGCAGGCAGAGAGAGAGGGGGAAGCTGGCTCCCTGCTCAGCAGGGCCTCGATCCCAGGACCCTGAGATCATGACCTGAGCCGAAGGCAGAGGCTTAACCCATTGAGCCACCCAGGCGCCCTGCTGAGCTCATGTATTAATAAATAACGATCAGAGCCTGCATTTGTGGCCGACACTATTTTTGTCCACCCACTACCACGAAGTATGATCGGGAGAAGCCAACAAAGGCGATCTGTGCTCAGTGTGACAAGTGCCAGGGAGCGCAGAGAAGGAGCACCAGAAACCGCCTGGGGTGAGCAGGAATGACGTCATCGCTTGAACTGAATATCTACAAATAATTATAAACTTCCCAGGCAAGTAAATTGGCAGAGGAACCTTCTAGAGTGAGAGAGATGCAGAGTAAGCTGGGTAAAACCCGGACCTGGAGGGAAGGTATGCTGGGGGCGAGGTGAGCGCGCTCTTAGGGAATTACCAGAAGGAATTGAAACCAGGCAGATATGTCTACACCACCATGGCCAAAAGGTGGAATAACCCAAATATCCACCCGCAGATGAATGGATAAACAACATCTATACACAATGGTGTATTGTTTGGCTGCAAAAAGGAATGGGATTCTGTTACACGCTCCAGCGTTGATAAATCTTGAAAGCATTATGTGAAGTGAAATAAGCCAGACAACAAAAGGACAAATATATGATCCTAATTATATGAAATAGCTGCAGTAAGCAAATTCATAGAGACAGGGAGTGGATCAGAGTTTACCAGGGGCTCAGGGGGAGAGGGTGAACAGGGAGTTATTGCTTAATGGGTTCAAAGTTTCTATTTGGGGTGATGAAAAAGTTTTCGAAATTGATAGTAGTGACGGTTACGTAACATTGTGAAGGTACTTAAAGCCACTGAATTGTGCACCTAAAATGGTTAAAAACACATTTAAAAAATACCCATTTTCTGTCAATGGACAGCTTGGGTTGTTTCCATGTTTTGGTGTTGTGAGTAATGCTGCTGTGAACATCAGTGTACAAGGATCGATGTGAGGCCCTTTTGCACATACCTAAGAGCATGCCGGGCATTTTATGTTGTATATATTTTACCACAATAAAAAAGCTGAAAAGGGAGAGGCTGGCCTGTGTGAGGGGGCAGGGAGTTGTGAACGGCTGGGCGGGCAGCTGGGTTATGCAGGGTCTTGCCTGCCTTGCCGAAGAGTTTGGGTTTTATCCTGAAAGCAAGAGCCATGAAGGGATTTTTCATGAGGGGGTGACATGATTAGACTGGTGGTTTGGAAACCTCAGACTGCCAGGATGCCCAGCTGGTTCAGTGGGAGGAGCCTGAGACTCTTGATCTTGGGGCCGTGAGTTCGATCCCCCCATTGGGGATAGAGATTACTTTAAAATATTAAAAAGAAAGGAAAGGTCAGGCTGCCATCATTACCTGGAAGAATTCTGACATGCAGAAGAATATTCATGCGCTGGTACGAAGGGTTTGGAGCAGAGCAGGGCTCTGGCTGGGTCGAGGGAGAGGACCGATAAACGGGCAGCTCAGGAAAGGGCTCCCACTCACCTTGTTTTTCTAGTGTAGCTGAAACATCTCGACCATGATGACCCACTAAGGTGATGATGCAAGGAAGCTCTTTAACAACTTCACCTATTTACTGGCATGTTCCATTTATGGATTCCAAAAGCACAGGCTGACTTCTGTAACTGTAATCACTTGATCCAGTGTGAACTGAAATGACCAATGTGTCCATATGTTTAGCTTCCTCAGTAGCTGAGGAATAACCTATACAAAGGACTCCCCACCTCCCACCCCTGAACAGTTTTCGATTGCTCTTCTTTCTCCATTTATCTTTTTTTCTACCAAGTACCTCTAGATCAGGACTACCGCACCAGAAAAAATTTCGTCCATAGTAACAATAGACCTTGGAGCAAATTGCAGAATTCACCAACCTGAATTTTGAAACATTAATTTTTTTAAAAACGTCGGGGTGGATTTGGCGAGGTGTAAGTGGCGTCTTAGCCTCTCTCTGGGAAACAGTTTCTTGTCATCTCTTTGGGGCATGTTTAACAAAAAGGGTCAGAATTTCTGGCCGTTGAGTTGAAAATACAATAACATCTTTGATTTCTGTGCCATCCCGGAGCTCAAAATGTTCTGAAGGTCTTAGAGATATTGGATGCTTGACCGGTTCCTAAACCCTTTGAAATTAACGGACAGACTCAGTCTTGCTGTGCTGCTGAGTTGATGTTTAGGATGGACACACAGACACACACAGACAGACACACAGACTCACACACACCAGGCTGACGGGGAGGAAATCCAAGAGGACAGCATAGGCCTGAAGCTCCCACACAGCGGGCCATGTGGATCTTGTGTCTTGAACCCGGCAGGTTTTGGATGGTGATCAACGAGAAGGGCAACATGGTTACGGCTCGGCAGGAGCCTCGGCTCGTCCTGATTTCCCTGACTTGTGAGGGTGACGCCCTGACCCTCAGTGCACCCTACACGCAGGACCTGCAGTTGCCCCTCAAGACGCCGGCCACGAATGCGGTGTACACGTGCAGGTAAGGAAGGGGTAGAGGAGGTCCCGGCACTGGAGGATGAAGGACAGAGGTGAGGTGGGAGTGACGGTGGACCATGTCTGGGAAGGGATGAGATGAGATCCGTGGGTCGCCATCGGACGTGCCCTGTTGGGCCTGGAGAGACGGGGACCCTTCCGAGTCCGAGTTGGGAAGGGAGTCGCAAGTGTTTTTGTGAACTGTGATATTTAGTGATGAAAGAAAGTTCTAAGATAGGAAAGACAGCTGCAACCAGGAGAGCGACCCAGCCCGCGTGTGCCCAGCGGTCTGTCTGCATGATAGCGGGGTGGGGGTTTCCCCCAGGAAGGGGCTTTGCACAGAGGGTTGGTCTTTCCCCGACATTGGAAGGGCTGCAAGGAAACAATCTAGGGAAACTAGCTTTGCTTCTGAGAACTCGTGTCTCGAGGTGATTTTTTTTATCCCATAATGGGGAAATTAGAATTTGGTCTAACTGTCCTCCTGTATTATTTCTGCATTTTGAATTAAAATGCACTGTGGATGCTGAATGGAGTCCATAGCCTATCATGGAAAATAGCATTGTATCAAAAAATGTAGATCCGAGTTAGATGAAAAATATCTAAAGGTCCCCAAAAGCTTATAAGATGTAATACCCATCTAATTTCTGTGCTATTTTAGAGTTTCACACAGAATACATTTTATTTTAATTTGATGTTTTTTAACTGTATTCATTCATTTTAACTATATTCATAGTTGAAAAACTGGAAAATACTAAAAGGAGTAAACAAAAACCTGTGAGATAACTCTAAGTAATACTCTGATGTTTTCTGTCTTTGTAGTTAATACTTAAAAGAAATAATATAAAAACCAGAGTCTTGAATACTGCCATATACTCGAGATGTTGAGTACTTTTTCATATTGTTAAAAATCTTCAGAAAGAACAATTTTCATGTTGGCCTAATATTTCATTCTGAGGGTGTGTCCTATAATGCCCTTTAACATGTTCCCACAATTAAATATTTGGACTGTTTTCCATTCTTTCCAGGTGCGAAGAAGAATGTGACAAATTTCTTGGTGTAAATCTTTGTTCAAAGTGTTTATTATTTCCTTTAGGAGAAATTCTTAGTGGCGGTTTTGCTAGAAACCAGAAACTATAGACCTTTGATATATGTTGCTAACTAGTTTTGCAGAATGGTTATACCAACTGTATAGCTACTGGTATTTTGTGGGTATCTCTAATCGCATTCTGACCACTAGGTTCAAAAATATTTGGCCATTTTTATAGGAAAAAGATGGCAATTTCTTGTTCCTTTAATTTGCATCTAATTTACTGTCTGAGGCAAACTTTTTATTTTTACTTTTTTTTAAAGTAGGCTCTACACCCAACAATGGGGCTCGAACTCATGACCCCAAGATCAAAGAGTTGCATCCTCCACCGACTGAGCTGGCCAGGCGCCTGTGAGAAAACTTTTTAATATGTCTGTTGCAATTTGTGTTATATATTTGCTCATATCCTGGTTCCTCTTTGTTTGCCGTGACTAGGTATCTACCCATATTTTCTTGTGGTTATTTTTTTTCCACTTTATTATTAATTCATTTGGGATTATGAGGAAACTTTTTTCATGGCCCCATACAGGCTCTTTGGTCCACACTCAAAGACTAAACAAGAACGTGTTTGGAAATTGCAAAATAAGAAGGTTTAGACACGTTACAATAGTTCACAGATTCTAAGGGCGAGTATGTCAAGGACCTCTTGGACCTGCATTTCCTTTGGCAGCCCAGGCCATTGTCCTGTGGATTTTTAACTTCAGCCCACAGTCTCCTGAAGATTTCTGATGAGTCTTAGGGCCCTGGGGTCACTTTCAAAAGGTCATGATCATAACCAGTACACCTGTTTTTACTGAGGTGGTTGCTTGATTTTCTTACAAGCCATGCCAACCACTAATGGGATACAGAGAATTAGGGCCATTAAATGGATTATTCAGGCAAACAGCCTCAAACCATGCCTACGTTATCTTCGTCAAAGGTTTTAGGAACATTTGGATTTTTCTTTGTTTGTTTGTTTTTGGCTTGGATTTTTTGGGACAGAGTGTCTGTGGAATGTTGGACCCAATGACACAGCTGTGGCTGTTCAGAACATAGAAGAAATGTGGGAAGAGAAAGGAAAAAGAGAACAAATTGTGCTAATTTAAGGGCCTCATATTGTGGGTAGTTATGAATCTTCTCTACTGAAGGCAGTTAGTAAAGACTGGAGGAGGTAACTCCTACTCAGATATGAAGACAGCAACACAGAAACCCTAGTAACATGAAAAGTCAATGAAACATGACATCACTGAGCGAGCATAGGAACCTAGTAACCTATTTCAAGGACACGGAGGTGTGTGATTTACCCAATAAGGCATTCAGATGGCTGTTTTAAGGAGACTCCATGAGATACAAGAAAACATGGAGAGACAATTCAGTGAAAACAGGAAAATAACAAGTGGACAAAATGAAGACCTAAACAAAGAGATAGAAATGACAAAAAAACAAAACAAAACAAAGAGAAATTCTGGAGCTGAAGAATAAAATGAATGAAATGAAAAATGCACTAGAGTGTTATCAACAGCAACATGGGTCAAGCAAATGGAAGAATCTGTGGGACTGAAGACCAGATCTTTGAAATTATCCAGAGGAGAATAAATTAAAGAGAATGAAAAAGAGTGAAAAAAGCCAATATGCTCTATGGATTACCATTAAAAGAAATAATTGGTGAATTATTGGAGTTCCAGAAGAAGGAAAAAAGATGGAAGTGGCAGAAAACTTACCTAGAGAAGTCATGGCTGAGAACTTCCTAAATCTGGGGAGACCTTTGCATCTCCAAGTTCATGAAGCTTATAGGTCACCAAATAAGCTCAACTTAAATAGAGCCTCTCCCAGACATTGTAATAAAACAATCAAAAATCAAAGAAAAAGAATCTTAAAAGCAGCAAGAGACAAGAAGCTTGTAACTTATAAGGGAACCTCCATAAGGTGATCAGCTGACTTCTCAGCAGAAACCTTACAGGCTGGCAGAGAGTGGGATGATCAAGAATGTTGCCAATCAAGAATTCTCTCTCTGGAAAAGTTAGTCTTTAGAAATCAGGGACAGATAAGGACTTCCCCAGACAAACACAAGCTGAGGGAGTTCATCACCAGTACATCTGCTGCACAGGAAATGTTACAAGAAGTTCTTCAAGTTCAAAGGAAAAATGCTAATTAGTAAGAGGAGAGCATATGAAAATATACAACACACTGTTAAAAGTAAACACAGAATTGGGGCACCTGGCTGGCTCAGTTGGTAGAGTATGTGACTCTTGATCTTGGGGTCATGAGTTTGAGCCCCACATTGGGTGTAGAGATTACTAAATAAATAAATAATAAGACAGAATCAAATTGAGACTACTCTAATATTGTAATACATGGTACTTTAATCACTTAACTTTAGCATAGTGGTTAAAGGGCCAGAGAATTAGAACTATAGCTACAATAATTTGTTAATAAATATGCAATATAAAACCACTAAATTGTGACATCAGAAACATAAAAGGAAGTGGGAAGTAAAAGAGTAGAGCTTTTTTATGAGATCAGAGTTAAGTTATCAGCATGAAATAGACTGCTATATCTATAAGGTGTTTTAATTAAACCTTATGGGTAACCACAAAGCAAAAAACCTTCAGTGGAATCATAAAAGATAAAGGGAAGGAAATCAAAACATTCCACTATGGAAAATCATCCAAAGGAAGATAGAAAAAGAGGAAGAAAGGAACAGGGGAATTACAAAACAGCGAGGAAATAATAAGATGACATTAATTATCTTAATTATCAATAATTTTTTTTTTTTAGAAAGAGTACCTGCAGCAGCTGGGGCAGAGGGGCAGAGGGAGAGGGCAAGAGAGACTCTTAAGCAAGCTCCATGCCCAGTGTAGAGCCTGATGTGGCGTCCAGTCTCACGACCTTGAGATCACCACCTGAGCTGAAATCAAGAGTTGGACGCTTCACCGACTGAGCCACCCAGGTGCCCCTAGTTATTAATAATTTATGGAAATGGATTAAATTCTCCAATCAAGGGCACATATATATGCTGCCTCTTAGAGACTCACTTCAACTTCAGGGACACACATAGGCTCTGGGTGAAGGGCTGAGAAAAGATATCTTGCACACTTGGAAACCAAACACCAAAAGAGAGCAAGGGTTGCTATATTTAATCAAACAAAACAGACTTTCAGCCAAAGATTGTAATAAGAGACAAAGAAGGTCATTATATAATGAAAAGGAATAAATTCTTTTTTTTTAAATCTATTGGAGAGAGAGAGAGAGAGAGAGCACAAGCCAGGGGTGGGTGGGGAAGGTGGGGGAGGGAGAAGCAGACTCTTTGCTGAGCAGGGAGTCTGATTCGGGCCTTGATCCCAGGACCCTGATATCATGACGAGCTGAAGGCAGACGCTCAACTGACTGAGCCACCCAGGCGCCCTGAAAAGGGATCAAGTCATCAAGAATATGTACCAATCGTAAATATATATGCCCCCCCCTTTGGACTTCCTAAATATATTAAGCAAATACTAACAGAAATGGACAAGACAGCAATAGTCCGGCCTTAGGTATCCCACTTTCAACGATGCGTTGGTCATGTGGAGACAAAATCAACAATGAAATCTTGGCCTTGAACCATACCTCACACCAAGTGGACCTAACAGACATTTGCAGGACATTCTCTCCATCAGCTGCAGAATACACGTTCTGCTCAAGCACCCGAGGAGCCTTCTCCAGCAGAGGTCCTGTGATGGGTCACAAGACAAGTCGGCAAACCTGAGAAGATTGAAATCATATCAAATATTTTTATAACCACAATGGTATGAAACCGGAAGTCAAGATAGGAGGAGAGCTGAAAAGTTTACAAACATAGAAATTGAATAATATGCTTCTGAACAGCGAGGGAGTCACAGAAGAAATCAAAAGGGAAATTTAAGAAAATATCTTGAAACAGAAGAAAATGGAAACACAACTTACCAAAACCTGTGGGATGCAGCAAAAGCAGTTCTCATGGAGACGTTTATAGTGATAAATGCTGCAATTAAAAAAAAGAAAGATCTCAAATAAACAGCCTGATTTTATACCTCAAGGAGTTAGAAAAAGAATGCACTAAGCCCAAAGTTAACGTAAGGAAGGAAGTAACAAAGACCAGAGCAGAAATAAATGAAACAGAGGCCAAAGCAATCATAGAAAAGATCAACAAAACGAAGAGCTGGTTTATTTATTTTTTAAAAATGTGAGGGTGGGGCCCCTGGGTGGCTCCGTTGTTAAGCACCTGCCTTCAGCTCAGGTCTTGAACCTGGGGCTGCTGGGATCCAGCCTCAGGCTCCCTGCTCAGTGGGCAGCCTGCTTCTCCCTCTGCCTGCTGCCCCCCCTGCTTGTGTGCACGCGCTTCCTCTCTCTTTGACAAATAAATAAATAGAATCTTAAAAAAAAGATATGTGTATCTCATGTAGTAATACTAGATTTCACAGGCATACGGTAGACGATCCGCTTTTCTAAAGCACATTCTGGACTTCTCCGGTGCAACAACAGGCATTAGGATGTTAACTTTAGGAAGCTTTTAGTAGATCCTGACAGGCAATTATGTGGGCAGATCCTAAATCCCTTGGTTTCTTTAACTCTGCAGGTGGTGCTAGTTGTGCCTGTGGCTGTCCCCGGCTGGGACCCCTCCTCACGGAGTAGCGGCTTTTCTCCTAAGTCCGGAGAACAGCCCCCTTCTCCTTTTCTCCTTCTCTGCTCGGGGCTTCTTACTGTCTGTCCGCAGGCACATCCAGGCTTCGTCTCCAAATGGCCTTCAGCCCTGTACGTGTTCATTAGCAGTAGGTTTCGCTCCTCAGATGGGCACCTGTTGTTTCCTCATAAAAATTAGATGATTGCCTTGTATGTATTTGCTGTTCCAAACATGATTTGAAATTTTAAAGCCAGGTTAAAAGTTTTTTTTTATGTTGACTTCATTTACTTATAGTATAATTACTTAGTTAATTTGATGTAGTGAGGATAAAAGTGCTTTTCCCTTCCTTGCTGAACAGGGATCAGTTATTTGTGGGATGTGATGAAAGGAACTAATCTAGTGAAGAGGTGAATATAGATTTTCTTCCTCTTTCCTTGATGAATGGTGTCATAGCTAAGAAAACACATTCCTATTTTAAATGAGACTGATGAAGAATGAAGTTACTGTATTTCTATGAATTTTATCCTAAAATAGAGGTTGGGTATAATTTCCTGTTCTGTGGACAGATCCCTAAAGGGAGGATCCTTTATTTTTATTTCAAAATTAAGATGTGTAAAATTTTACTGTTTTGGAGCAGTGTGGGTCCAACATAAGATACTGGATGTGTTTCCTTTATTTTATTTGCAGTTTCTGCTATTTGAAATGGATTTTTTGTTTTGTTTTGTGATAATTTTGCCTCTGCTTTCTGTCATCTTACAGAAAGGACAATCTTAAAAGCATTTATTTAAAAAGAAAACCTTGGGAGTTCCTGGGTGGCTCAGTAGGTTAAGTGTCCAACTCTTGATCTTGGCTCAGGTCTTGATCTCAGGGTTGTGAGTTCAAGCCCTATGTTGGGCTCTGGGCATGGAGCCTACTTAAAATAAATAAAGAAATAAAAAATAAACAAACAAATAAATAAGGAAACCTTATATGGGTGCCTATACAATTTGCCAGGTAGAGAAGGTAATTGAAATCATAAATATGCTACAAATGGAATGTTACCTAATTCTAGCTAGAAGTATTGCCTGCAGAGGTCTCTGGACCTGAGGTCTATTCTTTCTTTTTAGAAAGAGGTGGTTATCACGTGTTGCCAGAAGTTAAAGCTGCACTTTCATGAAACTGAACAGAAATCGTGTTGTCTCTGTGCAATTCGCCATCCTGTCCTGTCGTACCCAAGTACCAGTCTTAGCTTGGATACCCACAGTCGTCCTCATCCTCCACATGGGAAATGCTGGCTGTACCGTTTCTTTCCTCTTTGCAGCTGTCAGACATGTACAGCTCCCACGCAGTCCTGCATCCTGGATGTCTGGGGCGGGGGAGACTTCAAATCCCATGCCGATTGCTAGCCATCAAATCAAATAGGATTATTATTGTTGTCTATAATGTTTTAGATTTTATAGGACACTCTAGCATACATTGCTGCCTCTAGTCTCATTGTCATCATACTGGTAACGTTTAGCTGGGTGAACAGATTTTGCAGTAATCACAAGTTTGCTTTATACTGATGCATTCGTTTTCTTCCGGAGAACTCCGTATCTTTTCAAACCTATGATCTCATTTTATTCTCCCGTGCATGCCTTCCAAGTAGCACAGGTATGCATCACTCTGTCATAAAACTGGGGAAAGCAAGCCTTGAAATGGACTTCATTGGGCCGACACAGGGGTTTGGAGGCAGGGCCAGGCTAAAATCATGTTTCCTGATAATTAAAGAGTCACAGTGACATCCCAGCTTCTCGGATATGTGTAGGACACGCTAGGGTGTCCAGAGTTTCAAAACCACGGTCATTCTCTGCTCCTGCCACCCCTGCAGAGTGCACGGCTTGGAGATTGAAGGCAGGGACTGTGGGGAGGCGGCGGCCCAGTGGATCACCAGCTTCCTGAAGACGCAGCCCTACCGCCTGGTGCACTTCGAGCCTCACCTGCGACCGAGAAATTCTCACCAAATATTGGATGCGTTCCGGCCCACCGACCAGGTCAGAGGAGCATCCCTTGGCTTTGACCCTGGGTGTGTCCTGTGGAAGGCAGGCTTCCTCAGGGGTGAAGAGCCCATCAGGAGGGGCTGCCTGTCTGCTGGGCTCCGCTCTGTCAGTTTGGCAGGCAGCCCCGGGCAGCCTGGCCTGAGCAGCGCCTGTATTGTAAACAGGAGGCAAAAATAAAGCCCTTCCTTTGGAAGCTTCATCTGTGTTTCTTGATCTGGGGGACTCTTGCATTTTCCCCATAGCCACCTACCTTCCTATCTATGTCAGTGTTCCAGTGCCAGCAGGGTTTCAGAATTGATCTACATCCGGATCTTTTCCACTCTGTTCTGTAGTCGTATGTGGAGTCCAACCTTTTTACAGTGTGACTGCAATGGTCAGATCACAGTTGGGCCAATGAGTGTGAGGGTGTGGAGATCCACAGGCCTAAAGAGAGCAGGCTGGCCCTTTCAGGAATCAGGCTGCAAGGGTTCATCCTACAAGGAGGGCTGGTAGCCCAGTGTACGGTAGCACAATTATTATGGCCGTTAAAAAATTATATAAATGGTCAAAAAATGGACTTGATGTTGTTTTACTGGTTACATAAAAAACAAGTATCCAGGGAATCAGTTACTTTTTTTTCGCCCATACTGAGGTCATCAAACCCATCAACACTGGGGAAGTCGAGGCTTGGACAGGTGCAGTGACTTCGTTAAGGGCATTTGGCCAGTAGCAGCTCTCAATCCCAAGGCCATGTTCTCTTCATTCCATCCTGTAATTCCTGTTATCTGTAAGGCTATTTAAGAGTTCTGAACCACTGTGACTTTTTTACATAAAGAACTAAAGAAATACTTAGAAATATTGTGTGTGCGTGTGTGTGTGTGCACGTGCGTCCGTGCACATGGGGTGGGGGTGTGGGGAGGAGAGGGTTCCAGGAACTAGACACATGTGACCTCTGTGTGCCACGTTCTAACCATTTCTATTTCTTTACCAGGTTGCATACGCAGATGCCAGCCCATTCTTGATCCTATCTGAGGCATCGCTGGCAGATCTCAACTCCAGGCTGGAGAAGAAAGTTAAAGTGACTAACTTCAGGCCCAATATCGTAATTTCAGGCTGTGGTGTCTATGCAGAGGTAACATGATGCCTCGTTGTCCCCTTCCTTGGATTTAACTTTTTTTTAAGGTATAAGAGTTCCCTGACATTGTATTAGATTATTCCAAAGAATTCATTAATTATCGGTTGTATGCTAGACAATTCAGAGTTTTGATTTCTTGAGCATCTAATCAGTGCAGACTTCTGCACGGAGGGCACACATATAAATGACAGGCTGCTGTCAGGGGGCGGTTCTGGGTCTGAGACCTCTAAGGACAGTTCCCAGTAGGTAGAGTAGTTTTTGAGCCAAGTTCATGTAGCATAAAATACATGACATGTGCGGCCCATGGATCAGAGGCAGGGTGTGCTCATGTCGTGTTGAAGTTGGCTTTCCTGTCCAATCCATGGCCCCAGGAGAAGACAGGCGTTTACAGTCTGGCTGCTGGGGGGTGGGAGCAGAGTCCCCATGCTGGGCGGCGTTGCCCTAAAATTCTGCCAGCGCCCCCTTTGACCTGCACTCAGATGTCTGTGCTGTGGCTTAGCGTGAAGGGGTTCCGCCATGCCACGTGGTTCTGGCGGCAGATTTACCTTTGTCGTTGTCTTTGGATATTTCATTTGGTTCTCTGCCTCGTCAACCATGAGGGCAGAGGTTGGTGGCCTGGCGGTTTGGTGAGTGACGACCCCCCAGCTGTGGCTCCTTGACAGAGGCACTAGCTCTCAGACGGGAACTCTGGAGTTCCCGTGGTGCGTGTGTTTCTAGATGCAAAGTCAAGGGCAGAACCGAATCCATGTGACTGAGTTCTGATCCCTTCTGCTCAGGGGAATGGATTCCGCCATTCTGTCTGTGAGGAGGCAGCTAGGTGTGCCTGGAATGTGAGCAGCCTTGGAACGTGAGGCCGCACTCGAACCTGAGGCTCTGAGGTCGGCCGTCAGCTTCCTCGCTGGCCTCTGTAGGGCCCTGTGCGCCCCCCTCTAAGGCTCCTTTACCTGCCTGGAGAGTGGGCTGATCCTTTCTGTAGGATTACCTTACAGGTTTGCTAAAGGACCGATTTGGCTAAGGTAACTTATGAAAAGTGTAAATGCAATGTCAGCCGTGAAGGGGAACAGGCGTACCCCCAAACCCCCTCCTTATGTGAAGTGCTCCGAGCATATCATGTCTTCCAGAGATGGCAGGTCAGCGCCTAGTGCGAGGCGGGAAATATGCTCTCCCCGAGGGCCCGGACGGGGCTGTCTGTCCGTGGTCCCCGGGGACAAGGGTGCTCGCTGCCCTTGCTCGCATCCGGCACAGTTCAGCCGGACTCAGGCGAGAGGGAAAAATCAGTGTGGGTTGCCTTTGACCATCTCATCGATATTCATCTCACTCCAGTTGTGGCCAGGAAAGCAGTTTCTTTGGAAAGTTTTCCTTCTCTGGAGAAAGAGAAGGGAGCTGGGAGGGTTTCCATTTAAGGCTCACATCCTGCTTTGCAGCCCCGGGGAGATGAAAGTCATCATTCCTGTTTTATGAGGGGCGGGGGAGGAGAGGCCTGGGGAGGAGAGCTGGCTCACCCCGGCCTACCCCATGGCAAGAAGTGGAGGAGCTGGGTCTTGAACCCAGACTGTGCCAGGGGCCAGTGGAACTCCGAGCATTGTAGGGCGTGTGCATGAGGTTGGGGCACCAGATTTGGGTCCACTTGCTTCACTAAGTGGCGGTGTGACCCTGGACAGGTCCTTGTACCCCTCGAAGCCCCTGCTCCCTGCTCTTGTTAAGTGCTGATGATTTCAGCTGGCCCCTCCCCTGATGGCAGCTGTCGGAATCAATGTCAGTAATCTGCGGAAAAGGTCTCAGACATAGAAAGTGTCATCGAGAGGTGACGGAGGGTTTCTGTCCTACAATCAGAGTGACGGAGCCTGGCTCAGGCATTCCCCGGCCGTGGTTGACGTGAGCTTCCTTCCCCTGTGATCTTTGAGCCCTGGGTCTTGTTGATGACGTTTCCCACCCAGAGTTCTGACGTGGTCATTTGTAGATGAAATCGAGTGCAGAGGAGATGGCCCAGAGTAGGACCTCGGATTTCGATTCATTCGAACTGAATCTTGTTCTGGAAGCCTTCATTTGCTTCTAACTCTGAGTGCTCCCTCACTGTGAATATTCCACACTTTAAGTCAGATGTTAATACAACAGTGGCTGAGCTCATTTTGTCCTAGTGTGTCCCTCCTCACACTGAGTTGGCGCCCCTGGGTCCCATGCACTGTGTATAGATGCGGAAACACAGAATTGAAGAAGCATGGCTGCTTCTTCCAAGGAAATCACAGTCCCAGGTGATCAGATTGTGAACAGGCCAGGAAGATGGTGAGTGCAGGGTGTTAGGCGACCCCGGGGGTGTTACTGACCCAGACTGGATGGGAGATGATGGGCCCCAGGGGTCTGCTCAGGCTCCAAGCATCCCAAGGCTCAGGTCTTAGACCCGTGTACATCTCTGGCTTTCCTTATGGTGGAATTTTTTTTTTTACCTTATTTATCTGTGACTCAACCCCCAACTGTTTCTGGTGTACCTAAAAGGGACTCTGGAAATACTTCTTTAATGAATAATAAATTAACCCACATTTCTCTTTTTGGATGGCCTATGTTTTTTGTGACCACAGTGCCCCCTGGTGGGAAGACACACAGAGAACAGGTTGGCGCTGCTCTAGTCCGGGTGCCCAGCTTTTTTGGATCCTTGTGACACCTGCAGTTTAAAGGCCCATTTTATGATTAAAACCTGCAATCCATATTAGTAAGAATGATACACACTCTCAGAGTTAAAATTCTGAGTCTGCACGTCTCTTTCTGGCTTGTGACCAACAAAGGACCGGGCAGGTTGGTTTTAACTCAAGATTTTTGTCTTCAGCCCTGAGGCAGCCGGCACTTCTCTCCCAGGGTAAGAAGTTCAGGACTATGATCCGATGTCCTTTGTCTCTGCAGTGCCTTCCTTCTAATCATTCCCCGACTCTCCTCCCCCTTCTTTTGTGTCTTCCAAAGTCTCTGTTCTGGAAGGTTCCTTTCAAATCCTATCTTTTCCGCAAAACCTCCGCCAGGGGAGATGCGAGGTAAACCTACCAAGGCCCTCAGGGTCTAAATCCACCTGAGGGGCACAGGTTAGAGGATCGCCCTCCAAGCCCTTTCTCTCTGTCCCCCGTGCCCCCTGGGGCCCCAAGCCTTCCATTCCCACCTCCTCGAACCCAGGGGCATCTGTCGGAGGGGCGTTCCCACAACCCTTTGATCAGTGAGAGCAGAGGGAGCCTTCCACTTCAGGAGGAGGAACAGACATGTCACAGGCCGAGAGGGGCAGGAGGTGTGTGGCTTCTCGGGCCGGCATAGACGCCTGCCATCTTGGGTGCACATGGCTCCATCAGGCGGCCCTTCGGTCCCTGCACAGACGGGTCAGGGCGAGGTCTCAGAAGGGCTCCTACGAACTTTGTGCTTTGTCCCCTAGGATTCGTGGGATGAGCTGCTTATTGGTGACGTGGTAATGAAAAGAGTAATGGCTTGTTCCAGGTAAGGCTTCTCCAGCCCTGGCCGACAGAGGGAGGGAAGGCCCAGGCCAGTCTGCTCTGGCCCTTGTGTGATGCTGTGTGTGTGTGTGTGTCCAGGTGCATTTTAACCACGGTGGACCCCGACACTGGCGTCAGGAGCAGGAAGGAGCCGCTGGAGACCCTGAAGAGGTAGGACGAGGCAGCTCGATCCCTCTAGAAGCTGTGAAAATACCACCAACATACAGTCTCCAAGCTGCAGGGGCTCCCAGGACTGGGTGACTCGGGCAGTATTCCTGGGGGCCTGGTTCCTAGCCCCCTGCTGGCACAGGTCATCTTATTTCTCATTTAGAGTTCACGATTCAAACACACCAATTTAAGAAATGCATTGCTTAGGTATTTTGGCAAATTATATTATGAAGTGAGTATTAGATGATGCCAAAAATCTATTAGGTGTGATAATGGCATTGTGATGGAAGAATTTCCCCCATTTATTTAGGGAAGGGTGTTGAAATAAGTAGAGGGAGTGTCTGGGATGGGCCGTATATTATTTTCACAACAACGACAACAAAAGGTCACGTGGAAAATATGTCAAAACCTTGGTTAATAGAATCTGGGTGCTAATTACAGGGGGATTCATTGCAACATTTCTACTTTTATGTTTATTCTAAAATATTCATAATAAAAAATAAAAAAATTTAAGTGAAAGATACAATTACAGAGAATAAGTTTAGATTGCTTAGAAAGATAGTTAAAATAACATGGATTTTTAAAAGCTGATTACGGAATAGCATGTGTAGTATTTTTTATTTGGTTTTACTTTTTATTTTTATTTTATTTATTTTTTTTTTAAGNGAGGTGTGTGGCTTCTCGGGCCGGCATAGACGCCTGCCATCTTGGGTGCACATGGCTCCATCAGGCGGCCCTTCGGTCCCTGCACAGACGGGTCAGGGCGAGGTCTCAGAAGGGCTCCTACGAACTTTGTGCTTTGTCCCCTAGGATTCGTGGGATGAGCTGCTTATTGGTGACGTGGTAATGAAAAGAGTAATGGCTTGTTCCAGGTAAGGCTTCTCCAGCCCTGGCCGACAGAGGGAGGGAAGGCCCAGGCCAGTCTGCTCTGGCCCTTGTGTGATGCTGTGTGTGTGTGTGTGTCCAGGTGCATTTTAACCACGGTGGACCCCGACACTGGCGTCAGGAGCAGGAAGGAGCCGCTGGAGACCCTGAAGAGGTAGGACGAGGCAGCTCGATCCCTCTAGAAGCTGTGAAAATACCACCAACATACAGTCTCCAAGCTGCAGGGGCTCCCAGGACTGGGTGACTCGGGCAGTATTCCTGGGGGCCTGGTTCCTAGCCCCCTGCTGGCACAGGTCATCTTATTTCTCATTTAGAGTTCACGATTCAAACACACCAATTTAAGAAATGCATTGCTTAGGTATTTTGGCAAATTATATTATGAAGTGAGTATTAGATGATGCCAAAAATCTATTAGGTGTGATAATGGCATTGTGATGGAAGAATTTCCCCCATTTATTTAGGGAAGGGTGTTGAAATAAGTAGAGGGAGTGTCTGGGATGGGCCGTATATTATTTTCACAACAACGACAACAAAAGGTCACGTGGAAAATATGTCAAAACCTTGGTTAATAGAATCTGGGTGCTAATTACAGGGGGATTCATTGCAACATTTCTACTTTTATGTTTATTCTAAAATATTCATAATAAAAAATAAAAAAATTTAAGTGAAAGATACAATTACAGAGAATAAGTTTAGATTGCTTAGAAAGATAGTTAAAATAACATGGATTTTTAAAAGCTGATTACGGAATAGCATGTGTAGTATTTTTTATTTGGTTTTACTTTTTATTTTTATTTTATTTATTTATTTGACACACAGAGAGAGCACAAGTAGGCAGAGAGGCAGGCAGAGAGAGAGAGAGGAGGAGGCAGGCTCCCCGCTGAGCAGAGAGGCTGATGTGGGGCTCGATCCCAGGACCCTGAGATCATGATCCGAGCCAAAGGCAGAGGCTTTAACCTGCTGAGCCACCCAGGCGCCCCTATTTTTTATTTTATTTTATTAAATATTTATTCATTTGAGAGAGAGAGCAGAGGGCAGGGCAGAAGGAGAGGGAGAGAGAATCTCAAGCAGGCTCCATGCCCAGCACGGAGTCAGACACGGGACTCGATCCATGACGCTGAGATCATGACCTGAGCCTGAACCAGGAGTCGGACACTGACTGAGCCACCCAGGCGCCCCCTGATTTTACTATTTCAAATATATAAATCCACACGAATGATAAAGGGCTGAAAGTTTATAAATCAAAATGTTAATGGAGGTGCTCTTGTGGTAATGGAATTATGGGTAAATCTATCTATTCTTGTATGTAGTCTTTACACTTTCTGTGATCAACCTGTGTTACTTTTGCTAAAACGACAGTTCAGGACCTGAGCACTGCAGTTGTGGTATCTGCCCAGCGTGGGGTTCAAGGGGGGCCGTCAGGTCTCATCTCTGCAGCCCCCGAGCCCCTCAGCTTTGACCCTGACTTGTGTCCCCGAGTGGCTCTAAGACGGGAGGGAAGGCATGGAGCACCGTGGCAGCCGCTTCGGGCAAAGCCCCAGAAGACTTGGGGCGGGAATGCAGTTGGTGCCATCTGGCTCCGAAACCATCGTGGGAGAGCACAGTGAGGGGTTTGTATGACCAGACTCACTGCCCTGGAATGTGAGTCCTGCCGCCAACCCCCCCCCCCAACAAACCCTGTGGGCTTCCTTGGCCCAACCATTTAGTTTCCTTTGATCCACACCAATCTTTTTCTGCCGATCCTGCTGTTCCAGAAGCTACTATCTGGCCATTCCTGGGCCAGCTGAAGCCCTGGGGTGGAAGGCTATTGTCCCAGCCAGCAAGGCACCCCCAGGCATGAGGCTCTGGGCCTGCCCTCGGAGGCCAGCACCCGCAGGCTGGGAAGACCCGTGTCCTTTGTGAGGGCCAGGCCACGAGGCAGGGAGGCCGGTCATGACTGAAGCCAGACAAGCTGGGTTGAGGGGCCTTAAGGAGAGGCATTCTTGAACTGAAGAGCAAATGGCTGCTTTCCATCTGGGTCCCCACCACTGAGCGTGGATTTGCCAGAACATTCCAAGAGAGGGTACAGACCAGCCTAACGCAAATCTCATCATTTTGAGGGGCACTATGTATTTCTTAATGCTCAAAACAATGTTAATTCAGTTTCTTGTTTTAACTTAATATTTATTACCTAATATTAAGAACTTAATATGATAATATGATATTTATACATTTCACTCCATGTACATCTCCCCCCTCAAAAAAAAAAAAGTATAGAAAATTTTAACTCTAGGCATGATGTACCAGCTGAACTGTTTAGAGGTTAAGCCCACTGTTGTCTGTGAGATATTTGGAAATGCCAAAAAAATTATAATGCATTGATGGATGGATACAAATGTGATCAAGGAAGTATCATGAAGTATTATGGGTAGATGGGCACCTGGGTGGCTCAGTCAGTTAAGCGGCTGCCTTCAGCTCAGGCCATGATCCCAGGGTCCCACATCTGGCTCCTTGCTCAGCAGGAAGCCTGTTTCTCCCTCTCCCTCTGCCTGCTGCTCCCCCTGCTTATGCTCAATCTCTCTCTGTGTGTGTCAAATAAATAATCTTAAAAAAATAGAGTATTATGGGTAGAGTCCAGGCGGTTGGTAAATGGGCGTTTGCTATAAAATTCTTTTAACTCGTTTGCATGTCTGGGCACTGTAATAATCCTACGTGTGTCAGAACATGAGTAAGGGGAGCGTGGGGTTTGGAGAAGCAGCGATGACAGAGGAGCTATTCCTCCAAATGCACTCACTCACCGTCAGAACAAAGCAGAACCTGGTCTTCCTACCTCCTGTTGCCACAGAGGAGCTGCAGGGAGAAGGGCAGGTGGGTGGGGGAGAGCCCGTCCTGGGAGTCAGGAGCCCTGTGCTCATCAGCCGCTCCACCGCTAGTGCGGGCCAGGGCGTTCTTCCCTCCAAAAGAAGCCGGGTGGGACAGATCTGGATGATTCTATGTGCCAACCCGCTGAGTGATTTTGGGAACTGATCATCACCCTTTTTTGTGCATCTTTTCCTGTCTCTTCTCCCCAACATGTTCCCCGGTTACCCTGGACTTAGTGTCTCCGCAGGAACAGGCCCCTGAAAGCACTCGGGTGTTTAGACCCATCGTCTGAATCTTTCGTGCTCGCCTCCATCGGGAAGCTGTGTTTATAGAACGAGGATCATGGACCCAAACACAGAGCGAGGGCGAGCGGGCGGGGGTCACAGGGAGCCAGCGCAGCCCCCATCACCCGATCACCGCAGGCTTCCTGCCCTGCTGGCTCCTAACACCCCAGGAGACGGAGCGGCCGGGCTAGGTGTCTCCTCCGATCTCTCCTGGGCATGGAAATGGCCATGGTGCAGTAATTTATGCTCGCCCCGGGACAGGTAGCTGTAAATCCGGAAGAGAAGGGCCGGGCTCACGACGTAAATCAGGGGATGCGAAGCAAACAGCGGTGTCCAGGTGGCTCAGGACCACACTGCTTCCCGTTTTCCTGTGTCCTCAGGGGCCCAGGGGCTGTGGTGCTCCAAGGGAGATCTCTGCCAGCCTTACCCACTGAAGCCTGTCACCCCCAGGCAGAGTGCGGGCTGGCAGAGCAACGAGAGAAAAAGAAATAGGGAGGCCCCGGTAGCCTCTGTCTGGAAGATCCTCGCAGTGGCGGCACCGGAGGCCTGCTGGCTAGTGGCAAAATGGGAAGATGGAATGACTCTCTTCTTCCTTCCCTCCCTCCCTTCCCTCCCTCCCTCCCTTCCTTCCTTTTTTTCCTTCCTTCCTCCTTCCCTCCCTCCCTCCCTTCCTTCCTTCTTTCCTTCCTTCCTTCCTTCCTTCCTTCCTTCCTTCCTTCCTTCCTTCCTTCCATCCTTCCCTCCTTCCTTCCCTTCTGTCTTTCAAGATTTTATTTATTTATTTAATTTTAGAGAGGGGCAGGTAGAGGGACAGAGAGAGAGAATCCCAAGCAGACCCCACTTTGAGTGTGGAGCCCGACTCAGGACTCAGTCCGATGACCCTGAGATCGTGACCTGAGCTGACACCAAGAGTTGGATGCTCAACCAACTGAGCCACCCAGGTGCCCCCTGCTGTTTCCCTTCTTAAGGGAGAGTGACTCCCACACCGATCCCTAGGGCTTAGGAGTGGTGGGAGTCTGTCATTGCTGCTTCCCCAGCTTCTGGCTCCTAATAGAAAGAGGAAAGCACATTTGCTTCGTAGATGCCAAAGTTTTGTTGGACACGTGAATACTTTAACATTAAGGACATATGCTGCTTGTGTTAGGCTGTGTTGAGCTGAAGACAGAAAGCTACAGTGGTAACACTGTAGGCGGAGACAGACACCCCCAGCCCCGTCTGGTTCTGTCACCAGCTGCTTGTGTGACCTCAGCAAGTCACTTAGCTTCTTGATGCTTCAGTGACCTTACTGGTAAACATTGGGCTGATAGTACCTCTCCTGGTTGATCAGAAGAAGGCAATAAATATGATTTTTAAAAATAGGTGATAAAATATTGTATACAATGCCCATGTAGGCTCTGGTTGTTGATAGTCTCGGTCTATGAACTTGGCACCTTCTGGGAGAGGGAGAAGCCTAAAAATACTTCTCTCTGTTCTCTGAAGCTGCATTAAATAAAACCCAACCCAGATCTGCTCGGCCTCTAGGGCTTCCCTCCCCGGAGCTGCCTCACGGTACTGTTTCATTCTTAACCTGGCCATCGGGTTAGTGGGTTGTGAAGCCTCAGAAGTGGCCTGTGCCCCAAGGTGGGGACCCAGCGGTGACCAGAGAGAGATCCTGCTTGTCATCATGGCCTTGGGCATTGACCAGTAGCCGAGCAGAGCAGGCAGAGTAAATGATGAGCTGCCCTCACGGTGCACAGGACTTTACAGGCAGTGTTTCCACTCACACCGCACCCTTGCAGTCTGGAGGCCTCTGTTTAAGTGAAACAAAGTGGCTTGGCCGTCCTGCTCATTAGAGTAGTTGTATGTTTCCTATTCATTGAAAAAGAAAATGCATTAAGAAAATGCATTAAGAAAATAATTAAAATGCTTTTAAATGAGTTCGTAATTTATTCATCCCAACTAAAAAAATTTATCTTTGAACAAAATCGTAGATGATCCCGGGAAGGTACAGTACGGTTCGCAGTCTGTTGAACAAAGCTTGGTGTGCACAGGCCTTGGCCGACCGCTCGCAGTACGCGCTCATCCCCACAAGGGGTCGCCGATGATCTCGTTAGTGGGGGCCTCCGAGTCCCTGCAGGTGGGGCGAGGGTTGGGCAGGTTGTAGGGAAGGCGCGCCCGCAGAGCACCCCTCCCCGCTGCCACAGCGCTTCTCGTTTCTATTCCCAGGCGACGAAATGGACTGCCGCCTGCGAGCCAGGTGACCAGACCTGCGCTCCTGCAAACCAACTTTCTTGCCCCACTTTGCGCTGCTTAAGGGGCTGGGCTGGAAGGGGCCCTCCCCTCGCAGTTACCTGGTGGTGGGGGGTCTATCTATGTGCGTGGTTGATGGGAACAGGCAGGCGGAACCTACGAGTGGCCAACCCCTGTGTACGAGAATCAATATTAACCCGCTCGGGGTTTCTCGGGTCCGGGCGTGTACCCAGATGGTATGTGGAGGGCCAGGGATCGATCACATCCCGGGCAGGAAGCGCAGTGACTGTGGATGCAGGGGCCAGACCCCACCTGACCTCGGGGATCTGTGCTCTGGGGCACGTTGGTGACGCCTCCGAGTCCCAGCTGTGAGATGGAGAGAAGTCACATTCTCGCCCGGGCTTGTTGTAAGGATTAAGAGGTTGCTGTGTGAGGAGGTGTTCAGAACTTTCAGTAACCCCCCCC
>LNAC01000128.1:1205422-1221699 GCA_002007465.1 Ailurus styani | reverse complement strand
GCTCCTGGGGTCCAAGGTCATCGCGGGGACCTGACTGCTGAGCAGGGGGAGTACGCAGGGCGAGGCAGGGCAGCCTGGAGCAGCAGCTCCTGGGCCTCATCCGCCCGCTGATTGCTGATTGCTCATTCGTTTGTTCAGCCGACCTTGCTGGAGAGGCCACAGTGTGCCAGGCTCTGTAGTGGGCTCAGGGGTGCCGCAGGGACCAGACGGGCAGGGCACCTGCAGCCTGGTGAGGAGCCAAGGGTCCCGGAAGGAGCCTCTGGACTTGATCTGCTCATCCACTATTTCTGATGTAAAGAACAAAATAAGGACCGGGTTGCCACAGAAGTTTCCTCCCTTCCTTCCTTCCTCCCTTCCTTCCTCCCTTCCTTCCTTCCTTCCTTCCTTCCTCCCACTCTCCCTCCCTCCCTCCCTCCCTCCTTCCCTCCCTCCTTCCCCCTTTCTTTCTTGCTTTCTTGCTTTCTTTTTAAAGCACTGTAGAATGAAATGAAGACTTTCTATAAAAGGGTTTGAAATAGAAAGATGGTATAAAATTGGAGCCAGCTTCGTTGAGATACTGAAGGAAAACTCCTGGGGGAGGGAAGTGGGGGAAGAATGTCGTCATGTGGTTCCCACACACTCCACCCGGGGCTGCTGGTGTTTTCTGCTGGACAAAGATGTTCGTGCTGGTTCTACTAGAGGCTTTTAGTCACTCACACCTTCACCCATCGATGACTGATTGTGGGTCACTGGGGATGTGCGGGGCCCAGCACTGGGTGTGAGCGGTACAAGGGAGTTCATCACAGCCGCTGCTCTCCAAGGGATCCTCTGTCTGGCAGACAGACAGACGTGCGCCCCGACTACAGTACAAGGGATGGGAATGTTCCAGGGGCAGGCAGGGACACCCTGGGGATGGAAAAATTACTCCTGGCAGGGGGCTCCTGGGCTTCCTTTCTACGAGATGGGGCATTTGCGTTGGGCCTTGAGGGGAAGGTAGAATTTTAATGCTTGGGGAAGTGGAAGAGGGGCATCTCACAGGAGCCAGTGAAGTACAAAGCAAGATAAAAGACTTTGAGGGATCCAGTGGACAGCGACACAGGTACAGGTAAGGGGCAGAGGGTGACAGGCTTGTAAATGTTGCAGGGGCCAGGTGGAGAGCCTTGCACGCCCCGCTGAAGAGTTGGAACATTATTCTGAAGGCACTGGGGAGCCATTGAGTGTGTCTGAGCCTCGGCATGATTAAGACCAGAGCAAAATTAAGCAAGTAATACAGTGTAGCGCCAACGATGAACTGGGAGCCGGGGAGCGGAGAACGAGGAGAAGAGGTTGGTTAAGAGGTTGTCACGATGGTCTGAGCATTCTGGAAGCAAGGTGGTGGACGTGGGAGAAACCGTGAGCGAATCCGGTGATGCGGGGCAGGAAGAACCTCCTGACCTGGCAACTGTGGACAAGCAGTGGAGAGTGAGGGGAAGGGGGTACTGGAGGCCCCCAGGGCTCCAAGCCCGAGGCACTGGTAGGAATGGTGGTCCTAGTGAGGAGGGATGCCTCGGAAGAAGGAAGGTGGTAACGTATGTCTGAACATCTCAAGTGCCTCATTGCTTAATGCCGTGAATGGGAACGTTCCATGGAGCAAAGATGTGGGTGTCTGGCCATCGGGGGCTCTTCTGTAGTGTGTGCCCGTGGGCAGGCTGCTCCCCGCACCACCCCGGGAGGCGCTCTTCTGTTGGACTTTGGTGGGAACGGTGCCCGCCCGCCACCCTGTGGGGGGTGGACGCTTGCTTTGGCTGAACAGGAATCACATGCTGTGCGAGCTCTTGCTTCTGTTGGGCCGTGACTCATGGTGCTCTTTCTCCTGTTGCAGCTATCGTCTGTGTGACCCTTCTGAGCAGAAGCTGTATGGGAAATCACCTCTCTTCGGGCAGTATTTTGTTCTGGAAAGCCCAGGGACCATCCAAGTGGGAGACCCTGTGTACCTGCTGGGCGAGTAGCAGGAATCGTGTTCTGGACTGTCAGACGCCTTTGAAAAACTGGAAGCAGAGTTCTGGAACGGACACCTCAGCATTTTCTTTAGGTCTGTGACTTCCAAGCATTTTGTCTTCTAGACTTCCTGGTGCCTCAGAGCCCCCCACCACCAGGGCCTTTGTACAGGGCAAAGAAATGCAGTCGCGATAACTGAAGAGGACTTCAGTAAGTCACTTAAACGACAAGACAGAATTCTGAAAAACCCTTTTGTAACTGTGACTGTGGGCTTTGTGGTCCTTTCCCATTTTCCTGTCTGGAGGGCTAGCCTCCGTCATCTCATTACCACTTCGTAGGGAAAGAGAAGAGAAGAGCAAGAGGAAGAATGGGCAGGTGAGGAGAATGTTCTGGAAGAATGCAACGGAAACAAACTAGCTACCCAGATAAGGCTGGGCTGTCACACCGCTTTTCTCCTCAAGCCCTAGACTAGCTTTTGAGAAAGCAGAAAGAGCCCGACCTTTGGGAAACACTTGAGATGTTAATTTTCCATAGGTCATCTTGGCTCTTGCTCCTCAGACAATGTCCGTGAAGGTTTGATGGATCTGTCGTAGCATGTGACGTCTCTGGGCTGGAGAACAACGGACACGTCAGGGTAGAAAGTCAACTCGAGAGCGGCACTGCTGTCAGACTCTGAGGTGGAACATGTAAAAAGCAAGACAAAATCTTCCTCGCCTTGAAACCAAATATCAACTACATGTCATTAGTAAGCCCAAAGTTTTCCCAACATAGGACAGTGGACAGTAGCACTAGACGGAGGGAAGATCCCTAGTTTGATGTCGTCTGAGAGGCTGTTTAATGTTCCCAGGGAAATGATGGTGTCCCTGTGGGCACAAGAGCAAAAAAGAAGGGGAGAGGAGAGGATGCCACCTAGTGGTGGTGGATGGTAGCTCAGCCCATGCTGTGGAAAAGATCGAAAAAATTCTGGTGGATGGGTTTTAATTTTCCATCCCTGAATTTTTTTTTTTTAAAGGAAGTAGGGGGTGCTCCAGGTGCTCTCTGCTTCTCGGTGGTAAGCATTTGATTTCCTGAAAGCTCTCAGGAGGCTGGCTGTGCTTTCACAAAGCCCTCCGGGATCCTTGGTTGGCCCATCAACTCATGACCCGGTACACCTCCTCAAGTTCAGGGTGAGAAAGTTCTGAAGTCCATGGATGGGAAGAAATGTGATTTTGTAATTTGAAATAAATGACTGAAAACCTTTCAAAGGAGAAAAAGAAAGCATTGCTAGCTCATTAAAAACCAACATTTAATCTTCCTACTGCTCCAATGATTTGGCTCTAAGTCGGTGAACCATTTCTTTCACGGGCATGTTGTCCTTAGGAGCTGACCAAATCATGAAAGAATGTTCCCCAAACTGTAAGTAAATGGAAGGTACTTTGACTAGCTTCAGATCTTACTAATTTCTTGGCACAGAAATCAGACTCTGAAGCTGACTGATGTGAATGGGCAAAGGCAATAATTCTGCCCCCTGACCAGACCCAGGTCTCTTACAAATGGACCTGCTCACACGTGGCTTCCCCAGACGAACACCCATCTTTGATGGGCTGTCAAGCGAACATGCTTTTTACCAAAAGCGGTGCATTTTCCACGTCGGTTTTATAAAAGAGGTTAGTAATCATTGGAATCTAGCCTAGCTCTGAGGTAACATTAGAAGTGAACAGGTGCATATGTCTATGTTTTCTGGTTGGCGAATTCTTGCAGTTTGTGTTCTATACACTTGGCGTGAAGTGGAGAATGGAAACAATCCATCAGGTAATCTAGCCCATCGCCTTCCCTGATAAACCTACTTTATGCTGGAACTACAGATAGAGGCAAAAATCAGAATGTTCAGCAAGTCACATTCCTAAGGGGACCTTGGGAACACGTGGCAGAATGCACGCAGGGTTTAAGAAACCAGGTGAATGTGGACTCCGAGGGCAGCCGAGAGATAGGCACTGGTGAGAAACTGGAGATTGGTGTGGTTCGGCTGTTCCTAGAGATTTGTAATCAGTGGCAAGCTGAATGCCTTCGACCTGAATTTCTAGCCCTTTGCAAATAGTAACATCCACTTCCCCAGTGACCCATTCTGTGTCAAAGGCCATTCTTCTTGCAGACCCTGTCATTGTCTGCAAAACAGAGCATGCCTCAAATTGGGGGGGGGGGTACCCGGACACCATCATTTGTCGGGAGTCCCCTTCTGCCCCTCAGAGTGTGAGGAAGATTCCTGTCTGGAGAGAGAAGTTCCAATGACCTCTAGAATCTCAGAGTAGTTGCCAAGCTTTCTGTCAGTGAGATTTAAAAGCCATTTACTTGTGTTTATTTTATATTTAATGAGTTGGTTCATGCCAAAGGCCGGGCTGATGTCTCGTTTATTTTGGATACTGAACATTTGCACACAATTCCACTTGAAACATAGGATTGGGAATATAGACGATCACGGACCCTCAGAAAGGTCTTACAGCTATGGGTGATGGACATTCAAGGTCAGGCCGAAATGGCCACTCTTGGTGGGTATTGTGTTTCATTCTGGGTGGCAACTTTGTGCTATGATCACAGCAGAGAGTTACCAACCCCAGAGCCGGAGATCCTGACACAAAGAGTGTGGGAAAGGCTCCACCGGGCAGAAGGCTCGAAGGCTCAATTTCATGGCTGTTCCAGAGAGAACGTTGGAGCTTCACAACCAGCGGACAGAGCAGTGACTTATCCACACACGGGCAGAAGAAAATCCGATTAGGCCTGATGGAAATCAGGCAGTTGTCTGGCAGTAAGAGATCCTCCTCCTGTCTTTCTGCCCTTGGGGGTGTGGGGGGCAGGGTGAGGAGGTGAGCTTGTTGGGGGCTGCCCATTTGTTAAGACCGCGTGGAGGCCAGGCCAGCTTGTGACTTTGGGAAACTATCTGTGAGGCTGTCACCAACAGTGATGGCAGGCTGGAGCTCCTAGCCTGTGTCCCCAGAACTCTGGTAGTGTGACAAATTGGAGTGGTCCATGAGGGCAGAGAGCAGATGGTCAAGAGTCACTCAGATGTGCTGGAGCGACTCTCACACCAGGCTTCGACTGTAGGTCTAACCAGGGCTTTGGGGCTGTACCCTAACCTACACTTCCCTAGGTTTTCTTGGTCCATGAAATTCTGGAGCTTTGCCTGGAAGGATGCTCATCAAAAAGAATTCCATGGACCAATAACTCCGGGAAGTCCCATGTGCCTCCCTTGAGGATTTCTTTTTTTAAAGGCCTAGCAACTCACTGGAGTCTTGTGACTTGCATCGAAAAAATCTGTCTCTTCCAATTCTCCTCCAAACTGACTCCCTCCTGGGAAACCTGTTCTGACCTCCAGATCTCTCGAGGGAGCACCAGCCAGGAGCAAGGAATCATGATTAGCAGGAGTGGTGCACTCATGAGAAGGTTCAGGAAGTTAAAAGAGCCCCAGCCACATGAAGGAGGCCTCTCTTGCGATGCTTCCTCTTGTCTTCTCCCTTGTCCCTGGACGGAGCCTTAAAGGGTTAAAGGAGGTATGGAGAGAACATCTCGGACCCGCTCTCCTAATATGGCCTTGGGGAGATGCATTCCTTTTCTTTGGACTCATTTCCCAAACCTGCATTCACGGATGGATAGGGCGGATCAGGGTTGAAGGGGTGGCCACAGAGTCTAGTCTTGGCCTTAACAACACACCATACCAGTTCTCCAAGCTGCTGTTTGCACCAGGGAGGGGCACTGTCTTCCCATCTGCTAGCTTTCCCTTTCCCTCGCAACTCGTGAACTAGAGTTGCCTCCCACTACATTAAGCAGAACTACCCCAGGGGTCCTATTGCCCCTGGCCATACAGACATACTCACTTTATCCCATGATCTTATATCTGAAAGAACACTGCTGGCTTCTACCGCTGTCTTAGAAATGGACAAGTGGGTTTTGATAGGGTCTGAAGTTGCCCAATGTCCAGCAAGGGGAAGAATCTGGTTGAAGGGTTCAACAAAGGCTCTTGGGATTGGGGGTAACAAAAGTGCACCTGAGGTATCCCTCTGTCTGCTTTGACTGCACTGTCTTCAGAGGAGGAGGCGGTCCATGCAGCAGCGTTGACTACGATCTCGTTCTCCCTCAAAACATAGCTGATAGCGGACTGGTGGGGGCATCTGGTCCCATCCTCTTCAGCCTGGCTCAGAAAGAGGAGTTGCCCTAATCACATAATTAGTCTTCCTGGACAGGCTGTAGTAACAAAAGGAGCCGAGAAGTATCTTCTCATCGAACTTCTCCCAAGGCTGATTTTGATGGGTGGGTCAAGTTTGCTCACGTTTGGCTATCGACCAGCCTAATCTATTCACTCTTGGTGGTCCTCAGTCATGCTCCCTTACCTTCACAGAGCATTCCGGACTGCTCTTCCTCCTCCCTCAACTCCTGGAGCCCACAGCCTCTGGTTCTTTCCCTTCGTTTTCTGCTCTATCCCCTCTTCCCATCCCTGACCTGCACCTCCAGGAATTCAGACTCCAGGCCTGGTACAGCCCTGTGGGATGTAAGTCAAGGCCAACTCCTCTCTCTCTCTCTCTCTCTCTCTCTCTCTCTCTCTCTCTCTTTGGGATTTGCTGGGAGTATTGTAAACAAAGTATTGTCATAATTATTTCTGATTAATATTTTTACACCTAATAAAGTTTCAAAGGGATGGTGTTTACTTGGTCTAGGGGAGGGGCACCTTCCAGATGACTTGCCCAGCAATTAAAGCAGCTTGTTAGTTGGAGGCCCGGGATGGCCGAGGACAGCTGGAGAGCTCTTCTTTGCAAGCAGCTCTGGTTAACATCAACCGGGAAAGCTCTTTGTAAACACATGAATAATTGATCGTCCGGCGCTCACATAGCTACCGAGGATCTGAGCCTGTATGACTCATTTGCAAGCCATCCCTGTCGTCTGGATGCCATAACATTGGAGGAATGATGATCGTTTCTTGGAGATTCTTCTGTGGCCAGAGTTGCCAAGACCAAGGCTGTAATGGTTTGTTATGATGACCTTTGTTATTCCATTAGGCTCAATTGCTTTAAAAAATGATGTGTGCATACTTTAGGAACGTTTTTACCCTTTACGTTGACCTGACATCATAGTTTATATTACAAAATGTATTAATGACAGAGGAGTGTTTTCATGTCCCAAGGACAAATTTTAACAACCATAATCTGCCCTTAGTCATCATAAATATAAATGTATTGGTCAAACAGATCTCGTTAATGTGGCCAAGATAAATGCAAGTCTATATTTTAAGGCAGTTGAAGTTCTAGAGAATATTTGGAGCTTTTTGTGGGGCTGAGAGAGCTTGTATACGCGCTATCAGAAGGCTGAAAAAATTAACATGTTTCCCCCTCTGGTTTCTCGTTGGACAGATATAAACGTCTTGGGGATGTCAAGGAAGATTGTTCACATAGTTTCTGGACTCCGTTAATGCCTGGTGGGGTGAAGCTTAGTTCTTAAAGCTGTATTCTTTCCATTCTGCTCACAGTGCTTCTGCAAAGCAACAAAATAAAGATTTCAAGGCTCAGCAATGTGTTGCTCAACCCCATTTTCCTGTATTATGCTGTGCCTTGAAATTTTAATGATCTGAGTGTCCCCGGCCCCGCCAGCTTGCTTCCTGGAGGAGGAGCCTCTTTCCAACAGATGCGCGGCTGACATTCTGCAGTCTACATGCTGGGCACAGGCGCGGTCGTCCACCTCGTCGTCTTCTCTGTTCCGCCGCACGCAGAAGCATTGGCCGTTGCTGGTGGCGTCCAGATTTTAAGCTTCTCAGGCAGAAAATAAATGCCTGTTTAGAATCCTTTTTAGTGGTGTGCTCAGTGTGAACCGTGAAAACATGTCGAAGGCAGTAATGTCTCAGAGGCCACTGTCTGAGAGAACAGACTATTTACAGGGACCGTTGGTCTCCCTGAGTATGGCAAACATGGTGCCACGATGACACTCTGTGGATGGATGAAACACCTGGCCATGGCTGATGAGCAATTCTGATGAAACCATTTTCCCTTCTTCCCTTGGAAGAGTCTTCTAAGAGGAATCTCCCCTTCCGCATCTGTTGTCGTCTTCGGTAACATCCCCTATTGGGCTTTGGAGTCATGATTTTGCCTGGATACCCTCTCTGGGATCAGGGGTTGACTTATTTTCTAAATTTGGTGATGTGGGGATGGTTCTGTGATAATCTCCTGTGTGGTTGAAACCTTTTGATCCATTTAGGGAGTGAGCACATACACCCAGGTCATTGCAGCACCATTCACTCTAGCCAACAGCTGGGAGCAACCCAAGTGTCCGATGAAAGACGAATGGCATAAAGAAATGTCGTATATGTACAGAATGGAATGTTATTCAGCCTTAAGAAGGAAGGGAATTCTGGCACATGCTTCAGCACGGATGAAGCGTGAGGACGTGATGCTGAGGGAACTATGTCAGTCGCAGAGGGACAAACACTGTATGGCTCCAGTCAGGAGAGGTCTGTAGCGTAGTCAGACTCAGAAGCGGACGGTAGAATGATGGCTGCCAGGAACCGGGGAGGATGAATGGGAGTTACTGTGCACCGGGAACAGAGTCAGTTTTGTAGGATGGAAAGAGTTCTGGAGAAGGATGGTGGTAATGGTTGCATAGTGGTGTGAATGTATTTAATACCACTGAACTGTAGGGCGCCTGGGTGGCTCAGTCGGTTAAGTGTCTGCCTTCAGCTCAGGTCATGATCTCAGGGTTCTGGGATCACACCCCATACTGGGATCCTTGCTCCGTGAGGAGCCTGGTTCTACCTCTCCCTCTGCCTGCTGCTCCCCCTGCTTGTTCTCTCTCTCCCTCTCTCTCTGACAAATAAATAAAATCTTCAAAAAATTGCCACTGAACTGTATACTTCAAAGTGGCTAAGAGAATACATTTTTAAAATCTTATTTTATTAATTATTTTTTAAATTTTATTTTATTTTTTCAAATTTTATTTTATTTTTTAAGTGTTCCAAGAGTCATTGTTTATGTACCACACCCAGTGCTCCATGCAATACGTGCCCTCCTTAATACCCACCACTGGGCTCACCCATCCTAAGAGAGTAAATTTTAACTGATGTGTATTTTACCACAATTAAAAAATAGTAGTACAAGACAAGAAAGTCGGGCACACCAGAGACTTGGAATTGACTTAACCCAAACTCCAAGGCCCCTTTTCTGGAAACAGCCTGACGCTAGCCCCCGAGAGAACCCCACCCCCAGAGCACCAAGGACTCCTCTTGCTGACACTAAAGAGAATTAGAAATTGAAATGTAATGACTTCCAACTTAACCTTGATCGTGGGTGAGATAACTTAAGTTTAGACTTTAATTTTTTGTCTTTACTTCTTTGGACCTTAACTTGTTTTGTTTTTTTAAAAGATTTTATTTGTTTATTTTAGAGAGAGAGAGAAAGCGCAAATGGGGAGAGGGACAGAGGGAGACAGAAAGAATCTCAAGCAGACTCCATTGAGCACAAAGCCCGAAGCGAGGCTCAATCTCATGACCCTGAGATCATGACCTGTGCTGAAATCAAGAGTTGGATGCTCATCAGACTCAGCCACTCCAGGCACCCCCGGACCTTAAAAAGGGAATTTTGAGCTTTGGAGTCCCTGGTAGTTTGATATTTTGAGAGGAGTTAAGGTCAGATGCAGAACATCTTACAGTTGGCCTTTTATTGTTGGGGTGCCTCTATGATATCATTGGGTCATTGCCTACTTTCTAATAGGTTATATTGGTCGATGAGGCTGGAAATAGATTGGGACAGGAAATAGAAGAAAATCTACATTTTCTGTCTTGACTACAGAAAGGCCATGAAGAACCTAATGTCCTGTACTGGCTCATCTCAGAAACTTCTGGGGCAAAATCCACACTGCCTGCCCCAGAAGGTCCCTAATGGAGTTGTGGCTTGAATAAGGGGTGTTGAAGATACTGTCCCACTTCTGGTTGACCACAGGCATAATGGGTAAACCCAGTGGGTCCAAAGAACCAAAAAAATTTTTTTGAGGAATTTTGGGGCAGAGATGGTAACTTCCCTGCAATAAACTGCTTCACCCGCACGAAAGGATGTTAATTAGTCTTGGCCCCTCTCTACCTCTTCACACGCCCCTTCTCAGGGGAGACCTGACTGGTAAATTTGGGGGCAGCCACTGAGCTCTGCCCCTCTTCCTCCACCTTTCTTCTTGGGCTCTGCTCGTCTTCGAGCTGCAGGATCCCAGGTCTCTCTGAGCTGAGTGGTGAGCTTGGCAGAAAACCCCTCCCAACAATTTTGGGAGAAGCCTGCAGTTTTGTGTCATGCTACCTGGGGCTGGATGGGTAAGTTCAGCTCCAGATTCTGCATGAGAAATTCCATTGCTTCTATATTTCTAAACCACATCCTCCAAGGTAACTTTGGTCAGTAATACAATAGCTATTTTGATCTGAAACAGGATTTTTCTTTGCTCTAAAACCACATCCACATTCTCATTATGCCTTCACGTTTGTAGCATGTCATGAAGTCTTCAGATCCCTGTTGCCCGCACACGCTGTTTGATCTTCTGGCAATCTAGTGAGCTCGGATGGATGTGAAAGCTTTTGTAAGCTGCTGCGGTGTTATAGTCACACGTATCCCTAATTGCCTAAGTCCTGTCGGTGAGATTTGAAAAGATGAACTGACTTGCCTCTGTTGCAGGTGATGGGCTAGAATGAGAACTTGAGGTTTCCGGCTTCAGGTCATGGGCTCGTAAAGACTCAGCAAGTGCTATCTCAAAGAGTGGTAGTATCTCCAGCTGGAAACTGGTTTAGTCCTACAGTCTTGTTTTGAAATGTCTGCTGATGACTTCATGAAGGGACCTTTAAGATGGGTGTCCGTAAGCTCCAGTGCATATGTGACTCCGTGGGAACCTTGAGTAGAGTAGATATTCTTGTCTCTGACACCCAGCTATGCCAATGGGGGACAGAGGTGGGGTTAGGGAGTCTCATTTTTATAAAAACCCAACTGTTCTAAACTCTTCCCTGATTTTCTGTAAACCAAGTTCTCACAATCCTCACCCTGTTTTAATGTGGGCATGGTCCTTCATGGTGGGTAGAGTGACAAATCCTGGCTTTCTCTGAAAAGGGGAACTCAAAATAGATCATGGTTAACTATGGATGAGCACATTTACACGGATGCAAACACGCACGGAGGCCCCTGCAGGCCTCAGGGGACCGCAGTACCCCCTTCTGGATGCAGAGGTCCTGAAAAACGGCAGAGCTCTAAGGCACCAAACCTACCCCCCGAACCTCTGAGCAGCTGAGTTGACGGCCACATCATTAACTGATCCTGAATTAATTCTCCAGGAAGAGGCAATGCTTGGGGCTTAGCATTGCCTATGTGTGCATGTACGTGTGGGGAGAACAAATAAGAAAGGGTTCTATAAAAATATTTGCTTCTTTTTAAAATCAATTAGTACCTTTCAATGAATCAACAAATAAGGGGGAGGCGCCAAATACAGCCTTAGCGATGTAAAAAGTATAGGAGCTGATGGTACGGTTTAAAAAAATATTTAAAGACAAAGTAAGGATTAGGACTGCTGATGAGTAATTGCTACATTCTCTGAGGGCTCAGGGAGATGCTGTGAGCCTACTGGTTTTTCTCTCTTTCTACCTCTCAGCCAAGCTTCAGAGGAAACTCTTTCCACGTGAACTGGAAAAGATGAATTTAAAGCTTCATTGAGAGATCTAAAACCTTAAATCCTTCTCAAAAATAACCTGCCTCTCAGGAATCTTTGATCCCCCACCAAATTACTAAGCTTTTCTTTGGGCTGTGGAATGGCTGCATTATTAACTATGATTACTTAAGTCTCTGAATAGAAGGATGCAATAAATCTGAAAGTATTTGTTCTGGTTCGTGACGAAGCAAAACTGTATAATATTAAATCAGCTGTTGTTATAAACATATGAAATAGCACATTTTTTTCCCAACTTGGGGCATTGTGGCATGAAGCTTCTGGGAATCTAAAAAAAAAAAAATTGTTTTTACATTCTTGGATCCTGAGACTGGTTTCTGCTAGGTTTTCTTCTTCCTGAGCATGGATGCTAAAGAAGAGCGCTTCTGTTTAGATCTCTCTCCAGTGAGTTAGCAAGGTTGAGTAGAGGTGTTCTTACTTCTTTGCGGCTGTTCTCTGGGGTGGAACTAGTGACCCAGGCCATGTGTGTGTGTCTGTGTGTGCCTGTCGAGTGGGGAAGATGGATGGCACCCGGGTACCCTGGAATGTTTGAGTCGGAAGGGCTCTCAGACACAAGCTAGTTCACCAACCTCCTCGTTGCCCAGGTCATGTTTTCCAGCTTAGGTTCGAATGTGTGGGAGAGAGAAAGGCATACAAATCTGGAGGTGGGGAGGAATTTTGAAATTCAAGTCCAAGTGTCTAGGTTAGGCCTCTGTGGCCTCTGGCTTGGTTAGAGGAACAGGAGGGTTGTCCGTCACGTGACGGGTCTGCTGCTGTCCTTGGGGGTCGCCCCCAGGCCTAGGTAAGGACAGATAATCATGACCCTGGGGATGTCTGCCTCTTGACAGTGGTCAGATTGGCTTTCATTTTCCCCCTCAAAGGTACAGCCATGCTTCTGTATGGTGTGCACAGTTGTGAGCAAAGAGCCACAAAGAAAGCAACTGAGAGAGTGTTAAGTGATTACAGTTTTACTTGTGTTGGCGCTTATGGGCAATTTTCCTTGTGTTGTCTCCAAATACGTTATTTTTTATCATTGAGGTGATGCATTTATATTAAAAATAAAACTATACCCTCAGAATACTTGTGTATTTAATGATTGCCTTTTACAAAGATGATTTAGGATATTAATAGCATTCTACAAATTATTTAGAGCTGCGGTGTCCAAGATGGTAGCCATTCGGGGTTATTGACATACATGCGGTCCAAATGGAGATACACTGTATGTGTAAAATACGTGTGAGATTTCAAAGACTTAGTAAAAATGGAAGAGTGTAAGGAATCTCTGCAATCATTCTTTTTTTTTTTTTAAAGATTTTATTTATTTATTTAACAGAGAGAGAGATTACAGGTAGGCAGAGAGGCAGGCAGAGAGAGAGGAGGAAACAGGCTCCCTGCTGAGCAGAGAGCCCGATGTGGGCCTCGATCCCAGGACCCTGAGATCATGACCTGAGCTGAAGGCAGAGGCTTTAACCCACTGAGCCACCCAGGCGCCCTCATTCTTTTTTTTCTTAAAGATTTTATTTATTTACATGAGAGAGAGAGCATGAGCAGGGCAGAGGGAGAGGGAAGAGCAGACTCCCCACTGAGCAGGGAGCCCATGGGGGGTTTGATCCCAGGACCCTGGGATCATGGCCTGAGCCAAAGGCGGATGTTTAACCCACTGAGCCACCCAGGCACCCCTGCAATCATTCTTGCAATGGTTACATGTTGAATGATAACACTTTGGATAAATGGGGTTAAGTAAATTATTAGAATTAATTTTATCTGTTTCTTTTTAATGTAGCTACTAGAAAATTAATTAATTATTTCCTTAAGTCATCTCTACACCCAATGTGGGATTTGAACTCATAACCCCAAGATCAGGAGTTGAATGCTCTGCTGACTAAGCCAAACAGGCGCCCTGCTACTAGAAAATTTAAAATTACGTAAAAATTATGTAAATTTAAAATTACATATGCAGTGGATGCTGTATGAAGGAGCAAAGTTTAGCCTTCCCCTTGACCAGGACAGAGGAGGCCTGTGGGCCTGTACAACATACACAGAATTAAGGCATTGTCACCTACTTAGTGGCATCTAAACGTTGTTTTGAGGGAGAGGAGGGACTGTGGAATGGGTACAAGGTATCCCTTTGGGGTAATAAACATGTTGTGGGTAGACAGTGGTAATGGTGGCAGAATATTATGAATGTACTAAATGTCACTGATGATAAATTTTATGTTATGCATGTCTTAACGCTATAAAAAAAATTGCAGGGGCACCTGGCGGCTCAGTTGAGGGTCCCATTCTTGATTTTGGTTCAGATCACTATCTCAGGGTCATGGGATAGAGCCCCTCATCGGGCTCCCTGCTCCGCGGGGAGTCTGCTTGAGATTCTTTCTCTCCTTCTGCCCCTCCTCCAGCTCATACTCTCTCCCATTTTTTAATAATAAATAAATAAAGATTTTTTTAAGATTTTATTTATTTATTTGACAGAGAGAGAGAGAGAGAGAGGGAACACAAGCAGGGGGAGCGGGAGAGGCAGAAGCAGGCTTCCCACCGAGCAGGGAGCCCGATGCAGGGCTCGATCCCAGGACCCTGAGATCATGACCTGAGCCGAAGGCAGACACCTAACGACTGAGCCACCCAGGCGCCCCAAATAAATAAATCTTTTTAAAAACTGCATATGTGGTTCACGTTATACTTCTGTTTTCAATGCTTGTTTAAAGGGAAGAGGTGGGGGGGTGTGGCTTTGCTGAAAACAGTGTTTCTAGAAACAGAGGAAAAAGCTGAAAGAGGCAAAGATGGGCTGAAGTCTGTCGGGAGAGGTCGGAATACTCCCCACCCCCCTTCCCCCGGCCCCTATCTCTTCATAATGCCTTTCTCTTATCTCATTCCACTGTCCTTCCTGCTTGGCCTTCTGCACGCTGCTAGGTTGCTCATGAAGATGATTCTTTCCCTAAAATTCCTCCCAGTTTATGTGGCGTTAAGGAGTTAGGAATCTTGAGGGTTGGAAATAAAATAGGACACCCAGATCAGGTTCGACAAGCCCCTCCCCTTCCCAGATCGTGTTGATTAAGAAAAAATAAAATCTTTCCTGCACATCTCTGGAATCCAGTTTCTTCAAAGTAAACCCCATGAGGCGAACTGTGTGTGGTGTTGGAAGTCAGGACAGCGGTTGGGGGGCTCAGGGTCAGGAGGAGGCTGGCTGGGCTGGGCCTCAGAGAGGACTGTGGGGATACTCTGGTTAGGTGTGGTGGCTGATGATTTCAGTGTATCTGTTTGGTGAGACTCTATTGAGCTTGGGACTTGAGTACTTCTCTGAATGCCCTTTACACATCAATAAAAAGTTAAAAGAAAAAAATCCAAACCATCCTGTGAGGTGCATACTTTTTCTGAGTGGAAAGCTAGCAGTTCTGGAGGGAGTGAATGCAGAGGGGTGGGGGCGTGTTCCGTGAGCGTGGAGACCAGTGAATGCTGTGTCCCCTTCCTTATGGGACCTGGACTGGCCCAGTAGGTCACAGAGGCCCAGATGGGCTGGGCCCTGGAGGTCCTTCCCCAGACTCGTGTTCTGTGAGTGACCTACCTCCGAAAATTCGCCTTCGTACCTTATCTCTTGTCTCTCCATCTGGGGCCTCCACACACAAGCTCAAAGATGTTGCTTACAAGAGGCTGATCGGCCGTTGGTGTAGGTGTTAGCTCAGGACAGTCACATCCTTGCGGGAGACCAGAGTTTCTCCCCTGCTTACTCAGCCATCCACAAGGATGAAATCTTGCCTTTTGCAACAACGTGGATGGAACTGGAGGGTATGATGCTAAGTGAAACAAGTCAGTCAGACAAAGACAAATACCATATGATTTCACTCACATGTGGAATTCAAGAAACAAAACAGATCAACAAGGGAAGAGAAGGAAAAATAAAATAAGATGAAAATTGAGAGGGAAGCAAACCATAAAAGACTCTTAACTCTAGGAGAGAACCTGAGGGTTGCCGAGAGGGGGCGGTGGGGAGATGGGGGGAATGGGGGGCCCGAAGGATGGACATTAAGGAGGCCACGTGATGTAATGAGCACTGGGTGTTGTATGCAATTGGTGAATCACTAACTTCTACCCCTGAAACTCATAACACAGTATATGTTAATTGAATTGAATTTAAATAAAAAATTTTAAAAAAAAGAATTCTTTCTCTGCAGTAAACAGTCGCCTGCAAGGACAGGAGGGACCACTCTGGGGTGAGCAGGCCCTGGCTGCATTTATCGCCTCCGGAAATCCTGTGTGCTGGTAAATTCCACCCTCAGCGAAGCCCAGAGAAGGGAGCAGAGGGGCCGGGAATGCTACTGGGGGGGCTTGTTAGCCAGATGGCGGCTGGGGAGAGGCACGGGGGACGTGGTTGGAGGAGCATATGAGGAAACAGGGAAGGGAAAATAAATAAATGAGATAAGCAATTTCATTTGCTTCCTCCTTTATGACTCTTTTACTTTGTGCTGGGGACCGTAGTGTCCCCTGGATCTCCTTTTCTGGGGACAACAGCCTGGAGGCTGATTTTGAAAACCAGGTCTGGACCCTCCCTCTGTGCCCTGTGTCCACCCCACCGCAGTGAACTTCAACACCACTGACTGGACGGGCTTCCTAGAGCCACCTCCCCCCACCCCACCCCCACAAACTCC
>LNAC01000128.1:1185983-1205311 GCA_002007465.1 Ailurus styani | reverse complement strand
CATCCCACCCCCACAAACTCCGACCCCAGCCCCAACCTCTGAAATGCAAAGGACACAAGGCTACACAGCCAGCTGGACCCCCTCGGCAGGCGCCCCCCCACAAGACAGACCAAATTCTGGGGTCACGATGAGGTAGCCCATTCAAGAGAGCTCTCCTGGCCTGTGGACAGGTTTCTCTTTTGCTGGAGCACAACCGGAAATGGTCAGATTGGCCCCATGCTGAAGCGCTGAGGTCCAGGTCCGCCGCCTGCTGGAAGGCAATGCTCCAGGTTCCAACATCAACATCAACTGGTTCCCTTGGAAGAACTTTGGACCTCATGTGATGGGCAAAAGGGAACGGGCAAGGGGCTGGGAGAGCAACCTGTCTACGCCTGTCCACCGCTCTGGTTCCATTGACCGTGTGACCAGGGCTTTGCCAACCTCTATAGGACATCTGCAGTATAGGTATGACGATGATAACACTGCGTACATCATATGATGATAATACCTCACATATATGTAAGGATCTGATAACACGTATGGAAAAAGCACTTTGCAAACTGCAGAGGGCCCAAATGTTGGCTGTCTGGCAGGGGCTGTCCAGCAGCCTGCTCTGAGATGTACGGAGAATGCGTTATTGCCAAGAACTCAAAGAGCTCCAGTTTGCAAATGGTTAACTCCTACTTTACAGAATCTTTAAGGGAGAATCATGATTCCAATGAAATCAGTTAAGCCCTGCCCCTCACCAAGAGCTCATGCTGTTTAGTGACCCAAGAGAGAAACAGTTTGACAGAAAAGCAAGTCATGTAATTCTGAGGAACTGGCCTTGGGATGGCCCATTGGGGCTCACATCTGAAATCACTGTTTTCTCCGTCCGCCTCTAGGCCATCACTATCCTGCTCACCTCACCTCCACTCCAGGGAGGGAATCCCTGCTCTGGACTCACTTCTACTACAGCTGAAGCCTTTAGATGTTTTTCTACATGGCTTGTTTAAGCCCATGCCGATGGACTCCCCGTCTGCTAGACCTGCCTTCTCCAGCACACACCTCAGTCTGGAGATGAGATGTGCCAGGGTTGAGTTGAGAGCGAGGGGGGGGCCAGGAGGCACCATGTTGAGAGTCTGCGTACTGCTTAGCTGCCGTCTGAATGTTTTCCATAAGGACTGTGAGGTCCTCGAGGCAGGAAAGAGATCTTAAAGCCATTCATTAAATGCTTACGGAGCACCTACTATGGGCTAGGCACCATTCTTCATGTGAAAAACAGACACGCACTGCAGTCATTAACCAAGCTTACTGTGCCTGGCATTATGTAACTAATGACACAAATAATTAATTGCAAGTGTGACGAGCGCTCTGAAGGGGAAGTAGGGTGCCGAGGGAATGTTTCAGTTGAGTCCTGAAGAATAATGGCCTCAGCCCAGTGAAGGGTGTAGTGGTGATGAGGGTCAGAAGTGGGTCAAGCCTTCCCAGCTAAGGGAACATATATAGGTACATATTCTTCCACGAGAAGGGGCAAAACGCTGTATATAGTCTGCCTGTCCGCCCCCTCTACTGGTAGCCTCTCATCTCGACACTTCTGGAGCTCTGTGAATATCATTTCCTGACTAGACACAGAGAGATTATGCTTAGTTACAAAACCATCCCAATTTGTACATTTTCATATTATACATGTAAAACTTGTTATTCCTTTTTGCTGTCCCCTCCTTGCCCCTTACATAACTGACCAAAAGAGAAACCCGAAGAAAACACACACTCCCACAGTTTATTATAGTTATTATGACTCAGACAGATTTGAAGACTAGAATTTAATGGAGTTTTTTTTCTAACATTCCTTGGGGACTTGAAGGACTTTTTTTCCCACCAGCCATTGAAGTAAGATTCTAAAAACACATTTCATCCTTTTTTTTTTAAGATTTTATTTATTTATTTGACACAGAGAGAGATCACAAGTAGGCAGAGAGGCAGGCAGAGAGAGAGGAGGAAGCAGGCTCCCCGCTGAGCAGAGAGCCTGATGCGGGCCTCCATCCCAGGACACTGGGATCATGACCTGAGCTAAAGGCAGAGTCTTAACCCACTGAGCCACCCAGGTGCCCAAAACACATTTCTTTCTTAAAAGAAAAGAAAGAAACTCTTCTGATTTCAAAGTCAATTATCCTAGAAGCACAGCACTTGCTCCCTATTTTCACATCCCTCCACATCTGCCTCTTCCCTCTCCTCTTTATTTCTCTGGTGTGGTACTAAGCAAAATAAAAAAGCTTGTTTCAGTCGTGGCTCTTGACCATGCCGTGTGACTTTGGCTAACCTACTTCCCGTCTCAACCTCAGATTCTTCCAGTGTACAACACAGGGATGGGTCCTAGGACTCAGAACCCTAACATTCCTTGTTTCTCCTGGGAGAACCTCAGCAGAGAGATGCTTCATCCAGCCACTGCAAGCCCCATATTGAAAAGTCAGCATCAAACGAAGATCTCCTTTCTCAGGAGGGAAACTGGAGCCAAGGCCTTCCTTGTCTTCAACGATCACTTTGGTGGAGCCAAGGTAAGTAGGGTTTCCTCTTGTCCAGGCCAGCGGCCCTCCCTCCAGCTTGCCTTGTCCCCACATCCATCTGTCTGCACTTCTACAGGCCTTTAGAACCCCACAGATCTTTCCTAGTTTTCCCAGCTACACCTACTCTTTCCCACATGGATCTCCCCCCCTGCCCCCCGACTTGTCCAGACCAAGAATTAAGTGCCTCCAGGATCCTGGTCTGTAACACAAATGAGAGAAGATGTCAGAGTGAGGTGCACAAGTCCACACATTATGATGGGTAGGGACATGACCACCTCTGGTCTCACGCTCCATTGAAGGGGATCTAAGTTCCACTTAGCTCCGACCAGCTGGCATCATTCTGGAATAAGTGTGCCATGTTGCCAGATATTCTGCTGATCTTTCAAGAGAACCAGTATTTTTAAGTCAAATGTGTCTCAATTTCTACAAATCATGACATGGACCAAAGACAAAAGTCTATGGATCAGATTTAACCCATGGCTGCTGGTTTGCTACTTGTGTGTGTAGACACAGTATTGGGTCCTTTATACATTCTACCTGATATTAACAAACTCCGCGATACTTATCTGTGCATTCATTCACGTAATAAATATTTGCCACCTACCATGAGCTGCTTCTATGTAGGAAGCTAAGGAGCATAGGTAACTGAGATGCAACACACTGAAAATTAAGAATGCCAGTGTGACCTTGAGCTTGAGCTGGGCCCAGACTAGACCACTGATTGTATGGCATTCGGGGCTATGAAAGCAAGGGAGGGTCTTCTTGTACCCTACCTCTCTCTCTCTCTCAACCTCAGCTTTAGAAAACACTTTTGTCAAAAAAAAAAAAAAAGGCTAATCAAATTGTTTCAAATCAGGTTACTTTATTTCTACCTTTTACCCACCCCGTGAACTGCCACCTCCAATATGAAGAAGTAAAACCATAGAAACACATAAGGTCATTAATTCATTCAGGATGAGAAACCTAACCCTTTAACAGATGAAAGCTTTAAAGGGCAGATTGTAACAGTAAGTATTAGTGGAAAAACCATTGGTTAGGAGTCAGATCACCTGGCCTCCAGTCCATTCGTGCAACCGTGAGACCTTGAGCAGACTATTGACTCCATCTGGTTTCAGTTCCTCTCCGTCCCATTACCCTCACCCCTCCTCCTTGCCTGCCCCAGGGTTAAATGAGAGGTGATTAGAGGATTTCCAACCTGAGTTCTTTCTGACCTGAGTCTTGGCAACTTCCTGGAAGGAAAACATAAAGAAATATGAGCAGGGGCGCCTGGGTGGCTCAGTCAGTGTAAGTACCCGACTCTTGATTTTGGCTCAGGTCATGATCTCAGGGCAGTGGGACAGAACTCCGAGTTAGGCTCTGTGTTAGGGGTGGAGACTGCTTGAGATTGTCCCTCTCCCTCTGCCCCTTCTCCCCTTTCTCTCTCTCTCCCCCTTTAAGAAAAATAAATGTGAGCAAATCTAAGTATGCCTCTCTCTATGAGAGTGGCCGGAGCCCTGCTCTGCATAGGACAGAATGAGGGATGGAGCAGTTGAAATCTCACTTCCTCCCCTCTTCCTCAAGAACTAAGATAGTGGTTAAAAACATATTGAAGTAGGGATAGGGTGGATGGGTTATGGACATTGGGGAGGGTTTGTGCTATGGTGAGTGCTGTGAAAGGTGTAAGCCTGATGATTCACAGACCTGTACCCCTGGGGCAAATATAAAAAAAAATATTGAAAATGAACTTTTGGGACTTCATCAAGATAAAAAGCTTCTGCACAGCAAAGGAAACAGTCAACAAAACAAAGAGGCAACCCGTGGAATGGGACAAGATACTTGCAAATTACACTATAGACAAAGGGTTGATATCCAAAATCTATAAAGAACTTCTCAAACTCAATACCCAGAAATCAAATAATCAAGTCAAAAAAATGGGCAGAATACATGAACAGACACTTCCCAAAAGAAGACATACAAATGGCTAACAGACACATGAAAAAATGTTCATCATCATTAGCCATCAAGGAAACTCAAATCAAAACCACATTGAGATACCACCTTACACCAGTTAGAATGGCAAAGATTAACAAGGCAAGAAAAACAAATGTTGGAGAGGTTGTGGAGAAAAAGGAACCCTCTTACACTGTTGGTGGGAATGCAAGTTGGTGTAGCCACTTTGGAAAACGGTATGGAGGTTCCTCAAAAAATTAAAAATAGAGCTACCCTACAACCCAGCAATTGTTCTACTGGGTATTTACCCCAAAGATACAGATGTAGTGAAAAGAAAGGCCATATGCACCCCAGTTTTCATGGCAGCAATGTCCACAATAGCCAAACTGTGGAAAGATCCAAGATGCCCTTCAACAGACAAATGGATAAAGATGTGGTCCATACACACAATGGAATATTACTCAGCCATCAGAAAGGATGAATACCCAACTTTTGCATCAACATGGATGGGACTGGAGGAGATTATGCTGAGGGAAATAAGTCAAGCAGAGAAAGTCTATTATCATATGGTTCCACTTAACTCGTGGAGTATAAGGAATAACATGGAGGACTTTAGAAGAAGGAAGGGAAAAATGAAAATGGGGAAATCTGAGGGGGAGATGAACTATGAGAGATTATGGACTCCGAGAAACAGAGGGTTTTAGAGGGGAGGGAAGTGGGCAGATGGGTCAGCCGGGGCATATTAAGGAGGGCTCATATTGCATGGAACACTGGGTGATATACGCAAACAACGAATCATGGAACACTACATCAAAAACTAATGATGTACTGTATGGTGACTAACGTGACATAATAATAATAATAAATCATATTAAAATGCAACATAAAACACAGGCCATTCTGATTCCAGGTCAAGGTTTTAACAGCACTTTGATACTTGGCATAGCTATTTGGATTTCAGGTTTTTAGGCCAAAGCTCTGTACCTCTCCATTCACCTGGCAGCAAAGCATTCTCTATCTGGGGCTTTGGAGACATCCATTAGGAACAGGAGCATGGGGGAGCAATGGGAGGTCTGGAAGGAGAGCTGGGAAATGCTTCCTTGAGGGAAAGGAAATCTGGCACCATCAATAAGGTTGAGTCTATAGAATCATTTTCCTCTGGGATTAAATCTTGCTTGATGTACTGTCTTTATCAGCCAGTGACTTTCACTCACTGCCTTATTCAGAAATTCCACTTCCTATAGCTGACTTCTTTTGGCCCCTGACTTGTCCTATTTCTTACATGGCTAGTATATTGAATTTCAACTATCAGAACTCGCTAAAAACAAAGCACAGAAACCCAGCCAGACCAAACTTGGTTAAGAGCAAATTTCTTAAACATCAGAGAAGTGTTGAGAAAGTGGCTCTTGAGGTTTTCACACCTTTTAAAGAAATGCCTTCGAGCAGACCCACAATCGGGGGTTTTCTAAATGAGGTGGAAATTAAACACTATGAGAGCTTCCTGTTCCACGGAAAATGGTAAGCTAGCACGGGGCGCTGGCTTCCTCCCAGAGCCCAGTCTTGAAGACTCTCTCAGGGAGGGAGTTGCTGGATCCTGAACCCAAGAGAAAAACTCTAGGGATTGTGGTGAGGGTGGGAGACGGGAATGCGCAGCGGGAAGGGACCAAGTGTCATAGACAGGGCATGACGATTACCTTTTGCGGTCAACTTGACCAGGCCATGGGGTGCCCAGACACTGGGTCAAACATTGTTCTGAGTGTGTCTGTGAGGGTGTCTGGATGAGATTAATACCTGAATCTGTAGACTGATTGAAGCAGATTGCCCTTCCTAATTGAATGGGCCCCAATCTATCAAAGACCTGAACAGAACAAAAAAGTCTCAATCAGAGGAGACCACGTCTGCCTTACTGCTGAGCTGGGACATTCGTCCTTTTTGGCCTTAAGACTTGAATTGAAATATAGCTCTTCTCAGGCCTTGAGCCTGCCCACTTTTGGACTGAAGCTTACACCATTAGCTCTCCTGGTTCTCAGGCCTTCAGACTTGGGCTAGATTGACACATCGGCTCTCCTGGATCCCCATCTTGTTGACTATAGGTCTTGGGACTTATTAGCTTCCATAATTGTATGAGTCAATTCCTTATAATCTATCAATCGACTGATTGATCTATCTCCTATTGGTTCTGTTTCTGGGGAGAAACCTGACTAAGGCACAGAGGTTGTGCCTGGAAAGTGCTTTCCAGTTGGATTCTTTTCTCTCTTTCGTATTTATCTAGATGAATCACATCCACCACATGGACCTTATAGAAAAACAGAAAAACTGTGCATCCCAGAAGCAGAAGAATATGATCCTAGATTTTGCCTAGGATGGTAAGTGGAGGGTAGCTGGTCTCCTCTGAGTACTCCCTCACCAAAACCTTCCTGCTGATGTTTGGGTTTGGAGATGACCACAGAGAAAGATCATCTCTGAAAAAGAGCAGTGCTAGGGTAGAGCTTCTAGGTATTTCCTTGAGGGTGATTACATAGTTAGTGATTATAGTGAAATTGTAACATCATCCTAAAGTACTTGGAGAAATTCTCCCTCTCCCAACTCACTGGGCAGTCATGAAATCTAGGGCTGTTGGAGTGTCCAGTGGATTTAAATTCAGAAGAAAAGAAATGAGACCTCCAAGAAACATAAGCATCACAAAAGAAAGGCCCCAAACTGAACAACATATACCAGAGGAAGCAGAATTAATGAACTTGGAAGAATAGGAATGTAAAATAAACTTAATGAATATCTTCAAAGCCCTAATGAAGAATATTGAGAACATGAAGTAGGAATAAGAACTTATGAATATGAGCCATATTTCCATTTGGCAATACTGAACTTGAAAATAATAAGAGTTGAAATGAAGAACTCAGAGGTTAAGTTGAAATTACCCCTTTTTTCTCTTAATTTCATGAAAGCATATGACTGTATAAAGCAAAAATTATAGTATTGTATTTGGGGATATATAATATGTAGGATGTAATGTGTATAACAACAGCACAAAGGCTGGGGGTAGGTAAATGGAACCCTACTGTTATGCTGTTCTTTATTTCATGTTATATTTTATATTAACTTACATTTTCATATTAACTTACATTTCATATTTCATAAAACTTACATTTTCATATTAGTTAAGGATCTCTAAAAACCACCACTGAACAAAAAACTAATACAAGGAGGTAAGGTTTAAGAGCCAGTAGAGGAATGAAATGCTAAAAAAATATTCAATCAACCAAAAAGAAGATGGAAAAAGAAAAACAGAGAATTAAAAACAAATGGAAGAAACAAAAAACAAAGAGCAAGTGGTGGAGCTGGATCCAAGACATTAATAATTAAATTGAATGTAAATACATCAATTTCATAGGCAGTCTTTGTAGGAATAGATAAAAAAGCAAGACTGAACTTATCTTCTGAATACAAGAAAGTACCTTTAATGTAAGAACACAGGTAGATTGAAAGTAGAAGAACAGGTAGTGATATACAATGCAAACAGTAGGTGTAAGAAAGTTTGAATGACTATATTAAAATCAGGCACAAAAGACTTCAAAGCAAGGCATAGCGTCAGAGATAGGAGAGGCATTTCATAATCATAAAGTGGTGAATTCATCAGGAAAACCTAACAACCAAAAACATGTATATGTGTAATAACAGACATACAAAATACATTGAGCAAATATTGATTGAACTAAAGGGAGAAGGAATCCCACAATCACAAGTAAAGATACTCTTAGCTCTCTCAGAAATTGATAGAACAACTATACAAAAACATCAAGGAGATGGAAGATCTGAATAATATTATTAACACACCTTGATCTAAATGACATTTATAGAACATTATAATCAGCATCTGTAGATTACACATCCTTCGCAAGTGCATATGAAGCATTTACTGATATAGACTACATGCTGGGCTACATAATAAATCTGAACACATTTCAAAAGGTTGAAATCTTGCAGAGTATATTTTCTATAATTAGATTATAAACCATTGCCAGTTATATTATAAACAATTATGTACACATTATACGTGTATCATTTATATATAAAGATGTACATAGGACTCCTCAGAAGGAAAGGCTGATTCCAGGGGTGGGGCAGGAAATATATACAATGAGTCCAGAGCATCTTATTGTGACAGAAAGTAAAGAAACATTCAAGCCCCAATAGTGGGGATACATCAAAATGATATTGACACTGGTTTGAAGTGGTTGTCACTAATCAAATCTGTGACAATTTTATAATCAAACAAGTAGTAACAGTAAAGGATGGAACTCATTCTCAAGATGAGAAACCAATCCATATTGATACAAACAAATAAATAAATACATGTGGATAAAGAGCGAGCCCTTTCTTACAAGGAAGGAACAATGGACTTAGAAAATCCTCAATGGCTGCTAAAACTACTGAGTGAAAGTTTGGAGAAGAAGAGAATGTTTACATCGTCTTAAAGGATCTTCCAATATACTACTTATTATTTATGAAGGAAAAAAATACTACTGTTACAGTGGAGAAATATGGCAGGCAACACCTTGTATCAAGAAAGCTTGGACAAGCCCAGATTGAAGAACATTCTGCAAAATAAGTCTTCTTCTTTTGAAGAGTCTGTACTCTTCAAAAATGTGAAGGTTGAAAAAAGGGCTGAAGAAATATTCCAAATAAAAGGAGATGAAAGAGGGCGCCTGGGTGGCTCAGTGGGTTAAAGCCTCTGCTTTCGGCTCAGGTCATGATCTCGGGGTCCTGGGATCGAGGCCCGCATCGGGCTCCCTGCTCAGCAGGGAGCCTGCTTCCCCCTCTCTCTCTGCCTGCCTCTCTGCCTCCTTGTGATCTCTCTCNTCCCCCCCCCTGTGAAAAAAAAAAAAAAAAAATTAAAAAAAAAAAAAAAAAAAAAAAAAAAAGGAGATGAAAGAGCGGGTGCCTGGCTGGCTCCACTGGTGGAGCATGAGACTCTTAATCTTGTGCTTGCTGAGTTTGAGGCCCACACTGGGAATAGAGATGACTTTAAAAAAACAAAGTCAGTTAAGTGACTGGCTTTTAGTTTTGGCTTGGGTTGTGATCTCAGGGCCATGATTTCAGGATCGTGGGACTGTGCTCCTCCCTCCCCAGATCCTCGAATAGTGCGGAGTCTGCTTGGGACTTTCTCTCCCTCTCCCTCTGCCCCTTCACCCCACACTCTGCACATTCTCTCTCGCTCTCAAATTTAAAAAAATCTTTTTTTTTTTAAAGGAGATTAAAGAGACACAAAATGCATCATTCTGGATTGGGTACTGGATGGGGAAAGCGCAATAGCTCTGTGCCAAATGGGACAACTGACGAAATTTGAATATGCACTCTGAATTAGATAACGGCATGATATCAATGTTAATATCCTGATTTTGACCATAGAACTGTGACACCTAAGATTATGTTCTTGCTTGTAAGGAAAAAGACACTAAAATATTTAGGGATAAAGGGACCTGATGACATCTCCAAACTTACTCTTAAATGCTTAAAAAAAAACCCACCAAAAAACCCACATGTATAGAGATAATAGATAAAGCAAATGGGGCATAATGTAAATAATTGGTGAACCTGGGTAGACTCTCTGGGAGGGCCTTGTGCTCCTCTTCCAATTTTTCTGTAAGTTTGAAATTATACCAGAATTAGAAATTATCAACAAAGACAACAGAGAAAGAGTTGTTTAGTATGAGTAACTGAAATAGTGGAGAGCTAAAGGCAATCATTGGTCCATTCTTCAGGGAACAGTAAGTCTAAGACAGTATGCATATGTAAAGAATGGAATACAATGTTGTAGTCAATTAAAAATCCATATATACGTAAAATGACATGACTAAAGCTTTATCACATACCATCACCTGACGGGAGAAATGGAACGAGATCCACAGCAAAACACCCACTTTTGGCTGAGTGTGCACTAGCCAACAGTGGATGTTTTTGGTGAATGTGAATGGATCACAAGAACCAACCTTATCGTTCCTTCTCAGTTTATGCTTCTTTGCCACCTCAGTATTTTCTCTTAATTCCTGGTGTCTACAATGTATCGTCAGTTTTTTAAAAATTAATTTGATCTATAAAACCAACCCCATGTATGTTAAGAATGATCTACGGAATTGTGAGGCCCAAGTTGGGTCTAAAATCCACTTGAACGTCCCACTCCGTGTCCATACCATTCATCACGCCCATCACTATTATTCTAGCGTCTGGCGGACACATCGGGCCCTTCCCATGAGAATCTAGGCTCCTTCCACTCTCCTCACACCAAACATAACACTCAGTTACACGGAATTAATAATTAAACAAAGATGTTCTAACATGAAGTCTGGAATAATTTATGTGTGACCTCCGACCCTTGGTTTCTACTGTTGCCCTCAGTGAGGCCTAATCAGTGCTATTGTACGTTACAGTAGACGAAACAAGAGTTTACAACATTTTGACAAATCTCAGCATGAATTACTATATCGTTTTGTCAGTTACAGCAGCTCAGGATGCAACTAATGAGAATTACATTTTCCCACAGAACGTCTGGGATGCAAAACACATTGTTCATACTTTTGGGAAAAAAAAGGAAGAAATAATAAAAATAAGATCTTGTGGGAGCTTTGAAGTGCCTGGGGCACAATGACAGGTTCCTTTGTTGAATAGCGGATTTTCCTAATGCCACTCGGTGAGATTCTTATCAAACGTTTCTGAGCAGGAGACAATGAGAAGGAGCCCGCATGAATAAAAGAACAGATGAGGAATGTGCTGTGATAAAGGCAGAAAGGAGGCGGGTAAGCGCCTGGGTCCTCACTGAAAACAAATACCTCGAGGTGGGAGAGAGGCACACTTTATCTTCGGCATTCTTTTTATAGCTCCGATCCAGAACTGTTTTGCCTTGAAAATGAATGGAGTGCTGGGGAGAGCGGCTCGGCCTTGTTCTTTGGCCTCTGTGTCGCACCACGCAGCCATTTTAATGAATTATTTCCCCGAGTCGCCCTACCACGCAGGTCAACATCAATATCCCTGCGTTCGAAGCAGAGCTTAAGTGAAGCAAGGGTTGAGGAGTGACTCAGTAATGGGCCTTAAATATGTGAGGGTCATGTGGCCGAGGATGGGGAGCAGCTGTCCTGAGAGTCTCCCCTGACTTCAGAGGAGAGGATGTGAGCAGAGCATCAGCAGGGAAGGAGGGACGGAGAGAAAAAGAGTTTCCGGTCTTGGGGGAAGTGTTCTCTGTGACATCAAGAAACTTTCCGGGGGCAGGGATCTGTCTCCTACCTACCTCTGGGTTTGCACCATCACAGCATCTCTTAGATATATATTTCCAGAAACAAATGCTCGACTGGTTGATTAATGAATGGTATTGACAGCTACTTATGTAAGGATCTGTCAACCAAGACTCGAGATACATTGATCTTGGCTGACTTGATCTACCAAGAAGGGGGGAACCAGATGATCCTACAAGGTCACCACTGTTTCTTGGATTCCATAATTAGCACCTATCCAATACTGGCTCTGTTCAATTCTATTGCAGGTTCGATCAAGTCACTATTACTTGATCACCTGCTATGCAGAAGGCCATGGGCAAATCTTTGTGTGCGTTGCAGAGATGAATTAGTCATGGCTCCTGCCCTCAAAAAAGCAGAAGGTAGAATGGGAGAGAAAGAAAAGCATATAACTTATTACTTTACATGTGTTGCAGAATATGAGAAGTGCTGGCTTAGCCATCAATCAGAGTTCAAGAGATCATGGAGTAGGAAACGGTGTACTCTAGTTGGGGAACCGGAGAGGAGTGATAATAAGAACAAAAACTAACATTACTGTGTGCTGGGCAAGTGATAAATGCATCCCTTGGATTATTTTCTTGAATCCTTACAACAACCACATACAATAAATACTAATGCTATTTTCATTTTGCTCATGATAATTGGGAAGAAGAAAGTTAATTGATTTACCGGCAGACAGCAGAGGCAGGATCAAAGCTGGAAGTTCAACAGAGCTCAAGCTAAGTCTTGGAGAAAATTAACATATTTAGCACATGTGGGAGTCCAGTCTCTGGGTCAGGGGTTTCAGATAGATCTTTCATTTACTACTCATGATAACCCTGGAAATTATATCATCATCTCTGTGTTACAGGTCTAAGACTCAATGAGATTAAATGTCTTGAGCAAGTTACATGGCTAATAAATACCAGACAGGGCATTTAAACCCAGGAGAGTGTGGTCTCACGAAATGCCATTTTCCCCCACTACCCACAGTGCTGCCTCAAGAAAAAAAAAAAAAGTATCCAGTATTTCCTCAGGGCCTCAGGAACTCCAGGAAGAGAGTCACGCACTGCTGAAGGCAATCGAGAGATCTCAGGCATGGACCCCATCCACGTTTCCTGCTCACTACAGGTGCATCCCATGGAGGAACTGCCACTGATAGGACTGTAGCAATAGCAGATTTCAGGTAGAGCCTCTACCATTTAAAAACTGGTCAAGTTGTCTGTAGGGCGGTTGTGTTAGTCATCTATTGCTGTGTAACAAATTACCACAAATTTAGTGGCTTAAAGCAATACCCATTACTCTCTCACAGCTGCTGTGTATCAGGAGTTTGGACACGGGTTGGCTGGCTCCTCTGCTTAAGGTCTCACAAGGCTACATTCAAAGTATTGGCCTGTTGCATTACCATCTGGAGCTGAGGCTCGCTCTTTCAAACTTGTTCAGATTGTTGGCAGAATTCAGTTCATTGTAGTTGTAGGACTTCTCAGCTCCTAGATGCTTCCCCTCTCCATAGGCAGTTCACAGTATAGCTTTTTGCATCTACAAGGCCAGTAGGAGCATATCTCCTTTCTGAGGAAGGAGGAGGCTTCCTTTTAGAAGGCATTCTCTTGATAAGTCATATCCACTTCAGATAATCTCCCTTTTGATTAACTGGAAACCGACTGATTTGAGATCCCAATTACATTTGCAAAAATATCTTCATCTTTGCCCAGATAATTACCTTAATCACAAGAGTGATACCCTACCATTCATACAGTTTCTGTCCACAGTCCAAGGGAGGGGATTATATTGGACATGTACACCCAGGAAGTGAAGTTTGGGGGCCATCTTAGAATTCTACCTGGAGTGTGGAACTCATTCCTGGTGCCTATGGGTGTGTTGGCTTCCTTCAGGTTAAAACAGGACTCCATTCCATTATGTAGGCAGGGCCAGAGCAGAGTCTGTTGGTGAGCTGCATGTGCTTTGGAATTCTTCATGTCCATTTCCTCTCATTCAAGACTCACCTACCACCCATCGCTTAGTGGGTCAGATTTCCAATGAAAGATTTCATGGGAAAACAGCAACATTTATGTCTAAAGTTGATTTGGTGATTAGCTTTGGTGATTATCTTTTAATTATCTCTGCTTCCCCTCTCCCCCATTGTTGTCAACAGTCAAGACTTAGTTGTACATATTATTTATTGAAAGAGCTTAAGAGGAAAAGGCCAAGGTTAAGGCCAAATAATTGAAAGGAAGCAACATGTCTGAGGACATCTAAGTGTCGATTGGTGGAATCAGCTTCTAGACTTGAAGATTTTATCTTTAAACAGTCTTGGGAAACTACTATTCAATGAAGGAACTCTTATAAATTAAATGAAATTGGATTGCCTTTTTAAGGGCTATTGAGACCTGCCTTAAGTTTGTTTGGTTTTGGTTTTGGATTTATTTTGTTTTGTTTTGTTTACCATTTTCATGTATACATGCTCAGCCAAAAAAGGACTGGACAATGAAAAAAGACCAAGACTGTGACACTAAGCAAATATGTAAGAAAGCAATTTAGGGATTTCAGTCTCATTTAAAAATGTCCAAGGCTTTGCTATCCCTAGACAGTTCACCTAATAGTACTGTCAAAATAGAGACGACTTTTGCTCCAAAGTCAACTCTGGTGGTGAGCCAGCTTTTACTGAACAACAGCAAAGACCAAAACCCAACAAAACCCCCACCATTCTGATCAAAGGCAGATCCTTCCAATGTCCTTAGGACTGAAGAGGAGTTTATTCCTACCCATCCTCCATGGCTTCAGGGATTAAGTCTGCTCAGAACACATCTAGCTCACAAAGGCTCAGTTCCTACAGCTGGGTAAGAAAGGTCTTGCTGAGATAAGGGCAGAGTGACTTTTGTGGACTTGACATCTGGGCCCAGACTAGGCCCAGGGTGAGTCTGGAATAGGTTTCCAGGCCCCATCTCCTCATCATCCACCCATTCCATATTCATCCTTGAAGGCCTTGGTGACTTTAAATATCTTTCTGGGTCTGTAATGAAGATGCTTATAAATATTATAAGAGATTTATCACTTCAGTGTGAAATTCTCTGATACCAGCAGGGAGTTTTTAAACACAACTGGCAACAAGAAGCATATGGTCAGAGATTCAAGTTACAGCCTTTTTTTTTTTTTATTGTTGTCTGCCAAGGACAATATATTTTTTTCCCTTCTTCAAAATAAACATTGTGCAGGAATGTGCCTCAGCAAATGGCTGGGGTTCTATTATATTTCATGCAGCTTTCTAAACAATTTCCAACCCTGGCCTGGCCTGGTGTCAAACAGAAGGCAACCAACAATAGCAAAATCCCATTAAAGCCGAGAAGGTTCCTTCCTGAGGTGAGCCTGGCCAGAAATAGTCATCTTGGCTCATTCTCCAGTTTGGCACCGGGGACTAATAATGCACGGTCTCCTAATGGAAATTATCTAATTTCATCCAAAAGCTCCTCCAGAGAGAGCCGGGCTGACGCACTAACAGTCAATATAACAACATTCTTCTTGAAGTGTTGAACAATGGGCCTTTGGCGAGACTGTGATAAACCACGTCAGACTCCGGACAAACATGAGTGTAAAAATAGGCATCAGAGGCATTGACCCAGCCACCTAATTTCTCAGGAGGGAGGCCCACAGAGGAGGGTTTGTTCAGAGGGCTTTCTGAGAATACATCAGACCTGGTGGGAGAAGGAGAGGAGGGAAAGAAAGGAAAGGGAGTAGTAGAGAGAGAAAGAAAAGATAGAACAAGATTAAGAATGGGGGGAAATTAAGAAAGTGGTAGGTGAACGGAGAGAAGAATTCGTTGTCCATCTGTGGTCCAAAGTATCAGCCACTGTATACAGTCGGTTCATATAAATCATGCTTTGGGTGTGATTCCCATAAAAATCAGAGAGCTGTTTTTCAAATGTTCTGTGCAAGGAACAGCCACCAGGAAATAATACTCCATTTAAAGATATCTACACACACATAGGAGTTCTATAACACTATATATTATATATAGAATGTACCTATAACTATGTGTAGTTAACTATACCTAAATCTGTCCATCTATCTACCTACCTACCTACCTAGCTATCTGTCATCTGCCTCTCAGTTATGTAAACTATCGCACTAGCACTTTTCTCAAACCAATAAGATCATCCTGAGGCATAGAACTGGTTTTATATTTTCCATGTTATTACTTATTTCGTGAGTATTTTTAGCTCCATGTAAATTTTAAGCTCTCCAAGGGTAGGAACTAACTTGTGTATCTAATAGTTATTTACATTAAGACAATAAACATCGGTCAAAACTGGTGGTTGATTGATCAGTTAGTTATGGAGTCCCATAGTTTTGAAATGTCAGAAAGTCTCTCATGTGTGAGCATTTCAAGAAAAATTGGAAAAATTTCTGCAAGATGAATTAAGTCAAGGCTAAACCCTATGTCAACCTTTCTACACCTTCTGTCCCTTCCTTTCTCTCCTCCCATCAACAAATTAAAAAACAGTCTAGGTCCTGGAATAAAGAAAGAGTGCCCTAGACCAGAAAGCCCTGAGGTGGAGAGGTCACAAGAAATTCTCTTTGGATCTGATGTGAGAATTTCTAATTCCAGACTGATGCAAGCTTATACTGGGGCTGCATTCACAACACTGGAATTATACTCAGAGACTGAATCAAGATGGCAGCTTGAGCTTGTGAGCTGGCCTTTCCTGCTTTTTCCCAAATCTGGATATATTTAATACACTGATAACACTTGTGTTTGGGGAGGGAAACTCTGTGGGTGGGGAAAACCAGAATGAAAAGGCAACTTCTCTGAATATGCTTTTATTGCTTTTGAAGTTTGAAATATGTGAATGTAACACTATCAATTTTTTTTCTTTTTTTAGAGAGACAGCATGAGCTGGGGCAGGGAGAGAGAGAGAGAGAGAGAGAGAGAGAGAGAGAGAGAGAGAGAGAGAGAGAATCTTAAGCAAGTTCCACACCCAGCATGGAACTCGGTCTCACAACCCTGAGATCATGATCTGAGCCGAAATCAGGAGTTGGATGCTTAACTGACTGAGCCACCCAGGTGCACTTACACTCTAAAAATTTTTAAATTTAATTTAAATTAGAGTATTTCTATAGGACAAAATGTAATTTAGGATCAAAGGTTAAAAGGAAAAGGAAATGGATTTATATTGATTAAAAGTACAGTCCACTGGGCGCCTGGGTGTCTCAGTCGGTTGAGCCACTGCCTTCGGCTCAGGTCGTGGTCCCAGGGTCCTGGGATCGAGGCCCGCATCGGGCTCCCTGCTCCGCAGAGAGCCTGCTTCTCCCTCTCCCTCTGCCTGCTGCTCTGCCTACTTGTGCTCTCTCTCTCTACCTCTCTCAAATAAATAAAATCTTAAAAAAAAAAAAGTACAGTCCACCAAGAAGTTGTTAACCTCAGCATCTAACAACTTAAAAAAAATACAAAATAAAACCAATAGAAAATCAAGGAGAAACTGATGAAGATACAGAAGAAAATCAGTTTAAATACACAAAATAAGTAATGATATAATAATGCCTTTGAATAACACACATGTAACTAACAGATATGTGTAAAACTGGGTGTTCACCAGAGATGACAACAGATTGTTTTTTTAAAACATTACAGGGCGCCTGAGTGGCTCAGTGGGTTAAAGCCTCTGCTTTCGGCTCAGGTCATGATCTCAGCGTCCTGGGATCGAGGCCCGCATCGGGCTCTCTGCTCAGCAGGGAGCCTGCTTCCTCCTCTCCCTGTCTCTCTGCCTGCTTCTTTGCCTACTTGTAATCTTTCTCTCTGTGTCAAATAAATTAAAAAAAAAAAAAAATCTTAAAACATTACAAAGATGAGACCATCTGTTGAGCCACAGAGAAGATACCAACATATTCCCAAATAAGTGGAATCATACAGGTTGCATTTGCTGTGTGTAATGCAATAAAAAGCAAAATGAACAAAAATGACCATCACACACACATACTGATCTTTCCACTTGGAAATTTTTTTTTCCACTTGGAAATTTTTAAATGTCTTTCTAAGTTTTGGGGGTTAGAACTAAACTGAAACTATTTAGAAATATATGATAAGAAAGTTATCAAAAAAAATTTTATGGCTGAAGCAATACTCAACAAGTTTTGGAGTTTTAAAATGTATATCTTTCAGGGGATAAAAGGTTAAAAAATGAAGCATTCAACTCGGGACTAATAATCACAAAGTTAAATAAAAAAGAGAAAATAATAAAATAGAAAAATATTAGAAATATTTGTGTGCATATACATATTTGACCATTTTAAAAGGAAATTTGAGATTTTAAAAATTTGACCTTTTAAAAGGAAACTATTGTGTTTTGAGGGGATTTCTTCTGTTGAATGTATTAAGATGGACACTGTCAAATATCTATTTAGAGATAGTCTCCATGATTTCTACTGAGAAATCAGCTGCTTATCCTGAGAATTCCTTATGTGTTGACTATTTCTCTTTAGCTGCTTTCCAGATTTTTTTTTTGTCTTTCAACAATCTTATTATTTTTTCTTTTTTCAGTGTTCCAAGATGCATTGNACACCCAGTGCTCCATGCAATATGTGCCCTCCTTAATACCCACCACCAGGCTCACCCAGCCCCCCACCCCCCTCCCCTCTAAAGCCCTCAGTTTGTTTCTCAATGTCCACAGTCTCTTATGGTTCATCTCCCCCTCTGATGATTGGTCTGGGTGTAGATTTCTTTACATTTAACCTACTTTGAATTGGTGGAGCTTCTTGGGTATGTAGATAAATGTATTTTTTTAAAGCAAATTTAGGAAGTTTTCAGACATTATTTCTTCAAATATTTTTTCTGCTGTTCCTTCTTCTCATTCTCAGACTCTCATTATGCCTATGTTGCTACAGTTGGTGATGTCCCACAAGTCTCTGAATTTCTGTTCATTTTCCTTCATTTGTGTTTTTTTCTGTTCCTCAGACAAGTAACCTCATTGACCTGTTGTCAAGTTCACTATTTCTTTATTTTGCAACTCAAATCTACTGTTGAAACACTGTAGTGAATTTTATTTTTATTATTATTTATTTATTTTAATTATTATTATTATTATTATTTTATTTTTTTGAGAGAGAGAGAGAGTGAGTGCAAGTGAGAGGGAGAGGGGGCAGATGGAAAAGGAGAGAGAGCATCCCAGGCAGGCTTCATGCTTAGTGAAGAGCCCAAGTTGGGACTCAGTCCCATGATCCTGAGGTCATAATCCGAGTTGATATCAAGAGTTGAATACTTAACCTACTGAGCCACCCAACTGTTCTATGAAATTCTGCAGTGAATTAAAAAAGTCAGTTCTTTCATTTTTCAATTCCAAAATTTCCATTCAACTCTTTTAAGATTTTATTTATTTATTTGAGGGAGAGACAGAGAGCACAAGCAGGGGGAGTAGCAGAGAGAAAGCAAGAAGCTGAGCAGGGAGCCTGACGTGGGTGTTGAAACCAGGACCCTGAGATCATGACCTGATCCACCCAGGCACCCCTCCTTACAACTCTTTAAAATTTTTATTTTTATTTTTTATTTTTTTTAAGATTTATTTATTTATTTATTTGACACAGAGAGAGAGAGATCACAAGGAGGCAGAGAGGCGGGGGG
>LNAC01000128.1:1162786-1185930 GCA_002007465.1 Ailurus styani | reverse complement strand
GGGCCTCGATCCCAGGACCCTGAGATCATGACCTGAGCCAAAAGCAGAGGCTTTAACCCACTGAGCCACCCAGGCGCCCTCTTTAAAATTTTTAAATTGACATTTTTTATTTTGACATTTCTTATTTGGTGACATCCCATTCTCATATTTTCCTTCTGTTCTTTTTTTTTTAAGATTTTATTTATTTATTTATTTATTTGAGAGAAAGTGAGTGAAAGAGAGAGAGTGCACGGAGGAAGGGAGAAGCAGACCCCCCAGTGAGCAGGGAGCCAGATGTGGGGCTTGATTCCAGGACTCTGACACCATGACCTGAGCTGAAGGTAGACGCATAACTGACTGAGCCACCCAGGCACCCCATGAAACTCTCATGAACTTAAAAAAATGTCAGTTATTTTATTTTTCAACTCTAGAATTTCCATTCAACTCTTTAAAATAATATCTATTTTGTTATTGACATTCCTTATTTGGTGACACCCTTTCTCATACTTTTCTTCTGTCCTTTAAGCAAGGTGTCCTTTAGTTCTTTGAACACATTCATAACAACCAATTTTGAGTCTTTGTCTAGTAAGTCCAAAGTATGAAGCTTCTCTGAGACAGTTTCCCTTGACTGCTTGTTTTTCTTGAGTATGAGACATATTTTTCTCCTTCTATACATGTCTTTTAATNATTTTGAGTCTTTGTCTAGTAAGTCCAAAGTATGAAGCTTCTCTGAGACAGTTTCCCTTGACCGCTTGTTTTTCTTGAGTATGAGACATATTTTTCTCCTTCTATACATGTCTTTTAATTTTTTAACTTGAAGTTTAAAAAAGATACAATGTAGCAACGCTGGATTTCAGATTCCACTCCTCAACAGACTTTGCTCTTTTTTATGTTTGTTGTTGTAGTTGTTAGTATTTAGTGACTTTCCTGATTAATTATATAAAGTCTTTATTCTTCGTCATGTATAGTCACTGAAGTTTCTGTTTGGTTAGCTTAGTGGTCAACTAACGATTAACGGAGATTTCCTTATATGCATTAGACCAGTAAGTCTTCCTGCCTTTGGCAAGAGGCTCTGTGTATGTATTGGAGTTGCATCTTCAATGCCATGGCAGGCAATTCACAATCATATCTTAGCTTTCATTTCCTGCTTTTGCATATCCTCAGGTTCAGCCAAAGATGAGAGATTAGGGCCTCAGATTTTCCTGAGTATGTGCCAGCCCTTGCGTGTGTGCATGACCTTACAGATTCTAAGGACTATGTCAGAGTTCTACAAAGCCCTTGGTAAACCTCTCATTCCCCAAATTTTTAAAAACATTTTTTTGGTCAAGGTTCTCGTTTATCCTGTTATTGCAGACTCAGGTAGCTGAAGAGTTAAACAATTGTTGCTGATTGTTTTGGTAAATGCTCCCAGGAAAAGGCTGTTTACACTGAGTAAACTCTGAATCAGGTTAAATAAAGATTATCCCTGTAAGTGGAAGTTTCTAGTGAACTTTCAGAGAGCTCAAATAGTGACCATTCTCTGGGGATAGGACTTTTGAGCAGCTCCAGAGTTAATCAGCTTGTTGTAATGACTGCTAGGGTGCTGGTTTTCATGATACTATAATTGTGAAGTTGTTGGTTTTCATGGCTACTCCACAACGGAGGAGAGGGGGATCAAAATACGGCTAGCTGAAGTGCCATAAAGCTCACTGTTATGAACAAGATTCAGGCATTTTATTTTATTTCATTATTTTATGTCATTTTAATTCCAGTATAGTTAACATACAGTGTTGTGTTAGTTTCAGATGTAAAATGTAGTGATTCAACAATTGCATCCATCACCCAGTGCTCATAGATGACAGGTGCACTCTTTAATCTGTCACCTGTTTCACTCATCCTCTCACCCACCTTCCCTCTGGAAACCATCAGTGTGTTCTCTGTAGTTAAGAGTCTGCTTTCTTGGTTTGTCTCTCTCCTTTTTCTTTCCTTTGCTCGTTTGTTTTGTTTCTTAAATTCTGCGTATGATTGAAGTCATACAGTATTTGTTTTTCTCTTTCTTATTTCCTTTAGCATAATACTCACTAGCTCCACCCAAGACTCAGTCAGTTTTCTCAAGTAAATACTTCTCAAATTGTTGTGAGGTTTTGGTTAATTTCTAGAGTTCTGAAAAAAATTGATTGTGACCATTTTTGCCAATGTTCTTGTTTTTATGAGGGGAGGATATGGGGGCATTGGGGTGGTTCAGTCAGTTAAGAGGCCGAATCTTGATTCTGGCTCAGGTTATGATCTCAGGTCCTGGGATCGAGCCCCGCATTGGGCTCCCCACTCAGCGGGGAGTCTGCCTGAGGATGCTTTCTCTCCCTCTGCTGCTCCCCCAGCGTACCCACTCTCTCTCTCAAAAATAAATAAAATGAATCTTTAAAAAAATAAAGGGGTGGATTTTCCGAGGTCCTTATACCATCATTTTGCCCTTTTTTGGTTTTACATTACTTTCATCTGATTGTTCTTTTTAGCTTTTTACGACTGCATATTTGGTAAGGTGTGTTCTACAGCTCCATCTAAATCCAAGATACTGGTGTGGATCAGGACTAGGCCAGAAACAGTCAGAGGCACACTCCTCAACCAACCTGTGTGTGTCTATGTCAACCACTGGATGCCAGGGTTGGAGAAGTCAATCCACTAGCATCACATCAGTAATTCACATTTCATTCTCTTGTCCTAAAGTATATTACATAGGTGCTGCTGAATGTTTGCTTATGTCAAAATGTAGTTTTTCAGTGTTATTCCTCTTATTTATTATCCCTTTATCCTGCTTTATCTTTCTCCACAGCATTTATCCCCATCAACGTACTCACTATTCTATTCACCTTTTGTCAGCTTCACCTCCACAATGTGTACTTCTAGAAAGCAAGGACATGGGGCGCCTGGGTGACTCAGTCGGTTAAACGTCAGCCTTTGGCTCAGGGCACGATCGCAGGGTCCTGGTATGGAGGCCCACATCAGGCTCCTTGCTCAGCAGGGGGCCTGCTTCTCCCTCTGTCTGCCACTCCCTCTGCTTGTGTGCTCTCTCTCTCTGACGAATAAATAAAATCTTAAAAAAAAAAAAGATAGAAAGCCAGGACACGTCTATTTTGTTCTGCCAGGTTGTCTGCTAAAGTTATCTTGTTGTCTAGCAGAGTTCCTGACACATAGTATCTGACTTAATAAATATTTGTGAATGAATTAAGTATTTATCAACTTAGGAAAGATAAATGTCAGTAGTTTGACACATTAGTTTGTTTTTTTAAAAAAATCTATTTGTAAATCTTGCCGTTGCAACAACTGGATAGAACTAGAGGGTATTATGCTAAGCAAAATAAGTCAGTCAGAGAAAGACAAATACCATATGATCTCACTCATATGTGGAATTTAGGAAACAAAACAGATGAACATAGCGGAAGGGAAGGAAAAATAAAATAAGATGAAAATCGAGAGGGAGGCAAGAGAGGGAGACTATAAGAGATGCTTAATTCTAGAGAAAAAACCAAGGGTTGCTGGAGGGGAGCTGGGTGGGGGGATGGGGTAACTGGGTGATGGGCATTAAGGAGGGCACGTGATGTGATGACCATTGGGTGTTATACGCAACTGATAAATTACTGAACACTACATCTGATGACAGCCTTGCTGTCATTAGTTTCCAAAGGCCAGCCNGGGGGATGGGGTAACTGGGGGGTGGGCATTAAGGAGGGCCCTTGATGTAATGAGTGCTGGGTGTTTTATGCAATTGATGAGTCACTAAATTCTACCCCTGAAACTAATAATATAGTATATATTAACTAAACTGAATTTAAATAAAGAATTTAAAAAAGCCATTTGATTCAAAGGAACCCTATATGATTTCTAGAGAATCATATCATACTTAATAGTCTGAAGTTTAAAAATCCTTTATAATTTGGCCTAGTTTTGGCCTCTTGGGTTCAGCACCTCTTCCATTCCTCACAAATTCCCAAAAATATCTTTAACAATTAATCTAAGATTATACCTGAATATTTTCCAACACTTTGGGACATAGGGAATCTGAGCTCAAGCGCTGAATTTATTTAAAGTAGCTACTTTTTATTTCAGTATCGTCAATATTAAAGGGGATCTAGAGAAGTCTATTGTATTGGAACACCAAATTTGCATTAGCTGTTTAAAAATCATTTGCAATTTGAAAACCATTCTTGCTTGGAAGACTTGAATAAAGCATTAGATAAGTGACTTGTCTGGTGTCAGCTGATATCACACGATTTTCACTGAAGCCTCATGCGTTTCTAGCCTTCTTTTCAGATAGAAATGAGAAGTCCTATTTGTTACCAATCATGCATTTTAGAAAGTTTCCATGGGCCCTAGTCTGAAGCTACTCTTAGAGGTTCCTGCCACTCTTTTGGATTTGATCTTGGTGACTTGATGTGATTTAAAAAAAATTAAAGCCTATGAAAGAGCCCTCACCTCCCTATGTAGTCATGCCAGCTTCTTTGGACACCATCCTTTCTGGTTACATACAGTCACGTACAGTTAGTTACGTACAGTTACGTACTGTAGGGGTTACGTACAGTTGTTAAGTCTGGAGTTTGAGAATCTTCTATCCTCTCTGAGACGTATTTCTTCTTACAGTCTCTGTCCATAAGATGGAAGTTGCATTGGTCACACCATGGTTCCATAAACACCTACATGTTTTTCTAGTTATTAGGTAATGTCTAAGTTAACAAAGCACCGAGACATTGGTGCTTCAAACAAAGAGACGGATAGCTCCCCACTATGGAGTTATAGTAAAAGAATTAAGAAGAGCAATTTCTTGAAAGTAATTTGGTACACAAAATTAAGAATCATGTTACAACCAAATTTCCTACACAATTATAGCAAATATATATTTCAAAGCAAACTCTAAGGAGTTATGACTCATTCTGCTCATCCCTGCTCATTATAGGTTTGGCTGTAGAGGGGCACCTGGGGGACTCAGTTGGTTAAGCATCTGCCTTTGGCTCAGGTTATGATTTCTGGGTCCTGAGATCGAGCCCCGCATGGGGCTTCCCACTCAGCGGGGCGTTTGCTTCTCCCTCTCTCTCTGCTGCTCCACCTGCTTGTGCTCTCTCTCCCAAATAAATAAAATCTTAAAAAAAAAAAAAAGGACTGGCTACAGATTTTTGCTTGGGTACACATTACGTATCACTGCCCCCTCTCTCTTTTTTTTTGCATTCTTGGTGTGTTTAGCCTTGAGAGGTTTAAGTGAGGAGAGCTGCAACAGAAAGTAAGCCGTCTCAGCTGCCAGGAAAGCTAGGTGGGCAAGTAGACACGGCTGCCGTCGCTGCACGCAGAAGCTGTGACCTTGGACTGCTGGTGGCAGCACAGGAAATCAGACGTCACTGGAGACAGGCTGACATGGGGGGAGGGGGCTGCTCCCCGAGTGTAGGGAGTCCAGGAATGGCTGAAAGGAAGACTCGGCACTTGGACATCCAGGCCTATATCGCAAGGCCCCAAGTTCCCCCTGGAAGTTTAGGGACAGAGCCCAAACAAGCCAAGGCAAGCCACAACCTGAGAAAAAGGAACTATGACCCAAAGTCATGGTACATCTTCAGTATAGAGAAGTTCACAACCGGGCGCCTGGGTGGCTCAGTGGGTTGATAGAGAAGTTCACAACCAATAATAAGGGGAGCATGAAAATCTCCTCAGAAAGAAACAAGTGAGGACCAACAAAAGATAATATTGATAAAAGGGAATGAAAAACAACCCAAACCATGTGAACATGTCAATTGTATGCAAGGCCAAATACAGAATTAAAACAGTGGCCTTGAGATACATCTTTACCTTAATAAGACATGTTTTGTTTTAAACCACTAAATTTGTGGTAATTTGTTACTTAGTATAGAGAACTGATACACCATAGATTCATGGCAAATTTCAAGTAGGTTCCGGGCAAATATAGGGAGAAAACCAGATCTGACTTCATTAGTTCATATTTGTGATCTAATTAATAACTATACCAAGTTGAGACATCCACTGTTAAGTCCTATAAAGTGATTCTTCTGTTGACACTGAGCCTGAGTTATCTGTTGATACTAAGTTCAGTGTAACCATTTACCCAATTACCCATCATTCTCAGCTCTGTACTTACAGATTTCTTCCAGGAAGTACTGAGAGTTCATTTAACTGTTGACTGTTTCTTGGTAAAATAACAAAGCTGGTTAGGGGAGGACAGCTGTCTCCCCCATGTTTTGCTACCTCAAACTGCTTTGTTGACTACACTTAATATTTTCCTTTTAAACCAGAAAAGTTTTGTTGGTTTTCAGGAAAGCAACACCGGGGGCTACTGGGTGTCTCAGTCAGTTAGGCACCCAACTCCTGATTTTGGCTCAGATCATGATCTCAAGGTTCTGGGATGGAGCCCCAGGTCAGGCTCCACACTTCCTGCAGAGTCTGCTTGTCTCCCTCTGTTCTGCCCCCTGCTCTCTCTCTCAAATAAATAAACGAATCTTAAAAAAAAAGAAAAGGAACACTGAACAGAAGATATCAGTGAACAGATATCGACGAACTCATTGAGATGATCTTCATAATGTAAGTGAGTTCAGTTTGAATTGTGAAAGAAATGATGGATGTGGATTTGGCAGGATAGAACTACTTCAGCAGGGATGACAAAAGGAACAATATGCTGAGATGCATTCTGGTTCTCCATCAAATGAACAGTGACCATTTACTATGTGCCTGGTGCAGTTTATGGGAGAGACAGTGGTGAGCCTGCAGATAAAGACTTGATCTCAGAGTCTTTCCAGTCTGGTGGGACAGACAGACAATAAACACGTGTGAAAAAGGAACCCCATAGTTCCAGGTATTTATAAACACTCTGAAGAAAGTAAAATTGGGTGGTGTTCTAGAGAGTAACAGGTCGGTTCAGGGATGGTCTCTTTTGAAAAAGAACATTTCAGTTGAATGCTGAGTGACCCAAAGTAGATAGCCATACAAAACTCAGGGAAGGGTGTGGTTTTTTAATTAATTTATTTATTTTATTATTTTTTTAAGGGAAGGGTGTTCTAAGCAGAAGGAACAGCAAGTGCAAAGTCACTGAACTCAGGATGTTGTAGGGACAGGAAGAAGATCAGGGAGGCTGAAGTGCAATGAATGGTAGAGAATGAAGGGAAATGAGGTCAGAGAGCCAGGCAGGAGGGAGCGGAGCAGAGAACAGACTTGATTAGGTAGAGGGAATCAGGCTGAGTCAATGAAGACAGAGGATGTCAGATACAAAAGGCTGGAAAAGACAGACTCTTGATCTCTGGATACTACTGTCCAAGGGGCAATGGTGCCTGGGAGGGAAAATTCTGTCTCCTTCTCTAAAGAAAGAACAAGAGCAAGGGATCCCTGGGAAAAAGATGAACCAGGGCCCCAGTGGCCAAAAAAGCAGTTTCGAATCCAGCGTGCACCTCTTACCAACTGTGACTTCAGGCAAGTTACTTAGCTTTTTAAAACTCTGCTTTTCCAAGTGAATGGAAATATGATGGAAAGCTCCCTTCTCAGGTTGTTTCTAAAATCAGCTGTGATGATGGCGCTCCGACCCTTGCAGAGTGTGGGGCCCTCGTACTCACTATTTTTATCTCTGCATAAAGCAAGGAGCCTCTGAACCAAGGAGGTTGGCAATAGGTTTGGAAACTTGTAAGAGAAATTTCAGAAGAGTCTCTGGAACCTTAATGACTAAACTGTATGCGTTACAGGGGACGGGAAAGAAGGGCAAGGGAAAGAAAAGGGTAGCTAAAACCTTTTTCCCTCCCAAAGAGTGGGATCATGGGCCAGGCCATGTGCGCCAGGGGCCTCCCTGCTGTCCAGGACACCCGTTTCTGGGCGTCCGCAGAAGCCTCCCTAAAGTCCACTCAGCCTTCGTGGGCTCCTGCCCCCCGAGCACCTGAGGTGCCATCCTGAGGGATTCTCTACCAGCTGTGGGGGAAAGAAGGGGAGAGGGGAGGAGGGTGGGCACTAGAGAGAGGAGGACACATTTGAAGCTGAGAGGCATTTCTGGGTCCACAGGGTGATGAAACTCAAGTTGCTTGTCAGAGAGAGAGAGGGAGAGAGCAAGCGCACAAGCAGGGAGAGCGGCAGGCTGAGGGAGAAGCAGGCTCCTGCTGAGAAGGGAGCCCGATGCGGGACTCAATCCCAGGACCCTGGTATCGTGACCTGAGCCCAAGGTAGACGCTTAACTGACTGAGCCACCAGGTGTCCCAGGCTTTGTCCTCTTGAGGGCAAGATGGGCACCCAGGCATGTTTTCCTCAGAACCAGTAATTCCAGGGAGAGGGAGAGATCCTCTTGTTCACTTTCTCCACCAGTCTTGGAAAAGGGGTCTGACTGGTTGCGCTCCAGTCTCATGCATCTGGCTGCATGTCTGCTTGCAGCACACTTGTCCTGTGCGGGGTCCCATGACTTACCACCCGCAGATCTTGGAAGGCAGGTGGGTGGTTCCTGAAAGCTCAAGGTGCTGGGCAGATCAAAAAGATGACAGGTGTCCACAATATCTGCCTAATCCTTCCTCTATGCGTGTGTATGTGTAAACATAATCCAGCTTACGTTGTGAATGAAAAGATTCTAACATGTAAAGCATATTCCTATACTACTCATAAAACTTCTCATAACCTTAAATTTTTCGTGATACCGATTGCTTAGAGAAAAGGGGAACTGACTTATTGCCTTCCATTTTTCTGCTTTATATTGATACATATTGATACTATATGTACATACTACGATATAAAGCCAGGCATCTCAAAGAAGGGGAAGACCCATGTGGGAGAAAGCAGGCTTGCCCAGTAAATGAACAGCCTCATTCAGTGGTTGGAATTAAGGAAATCGTCAAATCACAGGTAAAAGGAGTGGAGGGAGCACTCTTGCCCATTTCTCTACTGATTTAATTGTTTATGTGGCCCATGGAAGATAGGCAGGAGAATATGAAGACATCAGATAGGAGATCGTCAAACAAATGACGTCAAAAAGGAAAGCAATGAGCCAATCCGTTATGTCAACCACTAATTACTCCGTACATGTTTCCCGAGCCCCTAACATGTACTTGGCACTTTACTAGCTTCACAAACATAGGCCCCATCCTCATAAAGTTTAGAGCATGTTGCGGATCGACGGAGGACAGGTAGTAAACCAATGGTGGCAAGTGTGATGGGGACTAATTCAAAAAAGGTGCTTGGAACTACAGGAGGCAGCGAAGAAGGTGCAGACCTCACTTAGCGGCAGTCGAGAGGGGCTCCTTTAGAACGTGTCATGTAAATCTGACAGCTGGAAGGGAAGTGAGAGTTGGCCAGACAGAGGCAACAGGAAGGCTGCTCCAGCGTCAGGAGACGGTGCCTGCAAGGGCCCCACCGCAGCGAGAGGGCGAGGTGTGCTCAGAGTCTAGAGAAGGCCGACGCAGCTCTCAGACAGACAGTGTAGACTGTGCAGTTGGATGGGGGTGGGCGAGGGACAGGGTCTTAATCACGGGGAACGTTGTAGGTAATGTGCAGAGTGAGGACCTGGGTGCTGAGGCCGGTGGGAGCCACCGCAGGACTGGGGACAGATGAGAGATACAACTGTAAGGGAGCTGTTAAGAGAACACTGGTTTGTAGAATGTGGAACAGTGGAAAGGAGGCACGGGGGCTGAGGGGGGCCGGTGGGGGGCTGCCAGGGTAGTTCAAAGGAGGAAGGATCGTGGCCTGGGCTGAGGTGGTGACCAGGCAATAGAGAGACATGGGAGGACCCTAATGTCCTTGAGAGTTGGAAGGCTGGTTAGATGGATGGAATGAGAGAAAGAGTCCAGGATGATGACCTGGTTTTGGTTTGAAAAAAAGCCAAACCATACCAAACCAAAACAAACAAACAAACAAACAAAAAACCAACAAGTGCCTTTGTGGCGTCCGACTCTTGATTTTGGCTCAGCTCAGAATGTCAGGGTTGTGACATGGAGTCCTGAGTTGGGCTCCGAGCTCGGTGGAGAATCTGCTTCTCTCTCTCTCTCTCCCTCTGCCCCCTCCCCTTGCACGTGCATATGCACACACGAGCTCTCTCTCTCTCTCTCTCTTTCTCAAATGAATAAATAAATAAATAAAAGTGCCTTTACCAAGAATCCTGGAGGAGAAACATTTCGGAGCAGTAAATGGTGAGCTCGGTTTGGGGTAAGTTGAGTGTGTGAGGTACAAATGAGACAAATTGGTAGAAATTTTGAATAGGTAGCTAGATAGACATGGAGAAGTTAGGGTATCACTCATGTGGACCCATCCCACCAAACCAACTTTTTCTGAGAGTTTGGGCCTGAAACCATTCATCCTATCCCACGTGTGAAGAGTTACCTGCGTGTATGAGCTTTATTTCTGCTTCCTGCCCACGTGATTTCTTAGTCAAGATAAGTCTTCACTTAGCATGTAAGTCTTCATCTGAAATGTTAGTATTCTTGAACTAAAACTTCTTTTTTTTTTGAGATTTTGAAAGACACAATGAGCAAACAATCCAGTGAGGCCCATTAGAAGACTGAAGGGAAGAAACTAATGTTATAAAATGGCAGCTGGTTGTGACAGTTTTATTTAGTTATTATTATGATTTTTAAAAATAATTTTGTTTTCTTTTTTTAAAAGATTTTATTTATGTATTTGAGAAACAGAGAGAGAGAGAGAGAGAGAGCGCACACAAGCTGGGGGAGGGGCAGAGGGAAAGCAGGCTCTCCGCTGAGCAGGGAGCCTGATGCGGGGCTCGATCCCAGGACCCTGAGATCATGACCCGAGTAGAATGCAGATGCTTAACCATCTGAGCCACCCAGGCGCCCCTCTGTGACATTTTAGATTAAATACCACTTGTGTTTTATTTTCTCATAAGCGAGGGTCTTGAAACACTATTATGTGCCAAATTGCCTTCCTTAACAGACTAATGGCCTTCTCAACTCACCAAACCATACTTTTGTAAATATTTCTGTTTTGTAAATACTTTCTCTGTTTTGTAAATACTTCGGAACCTAATAGCTTATTTAAGTGTGCCTCATTACAAAGAAACACAGCAATCAGCCCTGAGCTCCAAAGGACAAACTCACACAAAACCGATCACTTTAAAGAATCAGGCGTAGCTTGTGGGCATTTCCCAATAAAGGAAGCGGCTCTGCCAGAGGAAACCCAACAAGTCTGGTGTTCAATTAGCATCAGGTTCTTCATCTACGAGTGTGTGATTGAACATGGTTATATTTGTGTTCTAACACACTATGTAACAGGAACTGATTAAAGACGGTCTTTTCTACCTCCTAAGCGTCTGTAAATTCTTCCCCTCCTCTCTATCGATACCTATCACCTCTGCTTTAGGTCAGACTATCTCCGTGTGTAGTGGGACTGACGTTCTGTAGCCAGGCTGAGCTAGGTCGACACCGGCTAGTAGGAGGATCCCAGGTCCACTGAAGTCTTTTGTGAACCCAGGCTTGCCTTGCTGCTTCTCCAAGACCCCGATTCTCTTTCAAGACCCCTAAAGATTAGTATTATAAGCCTTTGTAATACCTATGACTCAGTCAATAGAGCTTCCAGACAGAAACACCTGTATCTAAAAGAAATAACTGTATAATGCAGCTACACTCTTTATATAACTATGAGCTTCGAAAGTGAAAGGTAATTCTTATTGTGTAGTTCAGCGGGGCATGGAAATCCTACAAAACTCTTTGGTGCTGGTGGGAGAGAGTGAGTGGCAGAGCTCCAGTGTGTGGAGTACCCATTTAGAGCACGTGTAGACAGATGACAGACCCTAGAGAAACTGAAATGTCATCCTCCCATCCCCCACTTTAGTGCCCGGCAAGGAACCCGTGTCCAATGCCCCCTCGCTGCTCCCTGGGCACCCCCTCTCCCAAAGGCCTGTGTCCTTGCTTGAGTCTCATGCTCAGAACCTCTTCCTGGCTTCTCCTCGTCTAAATGGGTCCTTGCCCTCAGGAATTAGCACCAGAAGGACGGTCAGACACCTGAATTCATCGTGTGCCTCGTCTCCAAACAAGGAATCTCAGGAGCAGAATTTCAGCTGCCTCGAGAGGAAGGGGAGAAAAACATTGTGAACCCAGGGTCCTCCTGATACGCGTGGTCACAAATTCATGATGCAGTCACCCATCTGCCCTTGCTCGACAGTATTCCTGTGCCAGCCTCTGGGTTAGACCAAGTCCTATCCTTCAGCCTCGGCCTGAAGCCAGTGCACAGTCTGCTTGAGCGCAGGAGTTTTTCTTCTGAACGAACGGCGTCCCCTAAAGAGATTGGCTGAGTGGTAGGGCCCCCGCTGATGAGTCAGCAAATGTGGCCTCCGATCCCTGCAATACCATTTCCTAACTACGGAACCTCGGGCAAGCCACTTAACCTCTCCGAGGAGCAACATCCTAGATTCAGATCGGGATAATAATACCTTCCCCGCATCCTTACGACTGGTTATTTCCATGAACGAGTGAGATAATAAATGGGAACTGGCCTTGAGATTGGTAAAATGTAAGATATTACTACTGAAGGGTGACGGCTTCCCTCACCTGGGCAGGTTATTTTAAACACATAATACAAGATCTTTCCATAATTGCTGGCAGTTGGTCCAAGCCAATTTTAGAAACCCGTGTTTTCGCAAAAGGAACAGTCAACTTTCATCGCAACACCGTTGCTGGCACAGGACGGGCACTGCCAGACAGGCACTGCTAGACAACAATGTAGAGATGGCCCAGCAGGTGTCAGCAGAGAACCGAGTTTTGGTAGTCCGCAGGCTCCTGCAGGGGTGGAGGGATGCTGGGGCCTGGCCAGGAGACAGGCAGGCAGGAATCTGCCCGGTCCAATCCTGCTGGGCTGCAGGTGGGCAGATGGGGGCCCAAGAGGTGGAGACAACCGTACGGAGATCTCATGGGCTCCGGGGCCCTCCCAGGCCTGAGTTGGACCATTCCGTGTCCCTCTTCTGTCTTCAGAACGTGTGCTGTCACTTGGAAAACTTGTCTCAAAGGAAAGAAAGGTTTTGTTTGTTTGTTTAGAGAAATACACCTTTGGGAGTGACTTCCTCTTTCCCTCTTAACACCAGAGTTGTTTTGAATGTATGATTTTTCACCCATACTTCCTTCTCCTCCCTTAACATTCGGCTCACTCACTGGAGATCCACCCCTAGCTATTCAGATGCGGTAACTCAGATAAACAATCCGGCTTCCACAAGGCTAATGTATTGAGAGTGGGCAAGTGTTGTTTCCGAAACCAAACAGAACCTGTTGAATGAAGTACCAAATCTTACGTGTTAAAGATGGCCTTTCAGAGTTTACTCTTATGCTTTCATTGCAGATACACGTGAATCTATGTTATGGTGTGCCATGGTGAAATGGGTCCTACTCTTAGGTTTTATGAGGTCTGAGGTCTTTCCTGGCTGGGTTTGGAGAAGGTGAGTTGGAGAGACATAGAAGTAGCTCTTTGCAACAAGAGAAAACCCCAAACTCCTTGCTTGCCCTTCTGCCCAGTCTCTAAGACTGCCAGTGAGTACATGAGTGTGTGTGTATATGTGTGTGTGGCAGGGGGGAGGAGTGGTAACACGTGTGTGCAGTGGTACATCCCAGTAATGGATGGAAGGACATGTGTGAAAAAGTCTGTAAGAGGGAAGGGCAAATGATCAGACCCAGAAGGTTATCTGAGGCTCTGAATCCAGATCAGTGGGCAGAAGGTCAAGGGCACGGCCATGTTACATAAAGAGATGGCCGTCTATCAGTCTCCCACACCTGGGGAATGAGAAAAAGGCAAAGGAAGAAATTAGTGGCTATGGACCCTGTGGTCCTATCACATTGTTATCTGCCTTTCCTACCCCATATTAAAGTCTAACTATCTACAGAAAAACTCAGGAACTCTATTTAGTTCTGGAAGAACTAAAGTCTCCAGGAAAAGGGAGTTAGGGCCTGCTTAGAATAATACAAGGTGTGTGTGTGTGTGTGTGTGTGTGTGTGTGTGTGTGTGTGTGTGTAGTCTCTAGAGTCCTGAACTCCAGTATCTAGCATCCACAAGGAACAAAGCTCCCATACCCACCGCTAAATGTGAGCGCTGAGCCCTGCAGTTTATAAATTTTGAGTTGGCAGAATGACAACAGAATACATGCAGATTCCTGCATTACTGCCAATCTATCCTCAGCTGGGTAAGCTATGTTTCCTCCTCTTTCCGACTGTGCATATTTAATTATTTCCTTCTTTTTCTTTGAAACCAGGAGGTACCATGATTGAAATAATATTCAAAATAAAGGGGTGTGGGGGAGTTGCAAGTCCACAGAGCAACTGCCTTACATGTTATTTCGCCCAGCATGTACAAGAAGAGGAGGAGGAGGAGGAGGAAGGAGGAGGAGGAGGAGGACAAGAAGAAAAGAAAAACAAAAGCAGATAGCAGATCTGGACAGCTTAAGCCCTCTCGGAGTTAGGTTACTTCAATAAACAAAGGTCAGCACTCACTCGCTTTGAGCTTTTCTGCTCAATTGGTGTGTATCTGCGTGGGGGGGGGTTTAGGACAAGAATTTGCACTGGTGATTTCAGTATGGGGGGGTGTAAAGACAGGGACAACCAAAGGGTAAGGGGACCCATCTCTTGCTCCGGTCAATGCATTAACCTCTGGTTTAGGCCCCTTCTTTCAACCCTAGGTCCCCATAAGCAAAACTGTTCCATTACAAAATAGACCTTATCTGGCATTGTCCATTCCCAGTATGGTGAAATCCTTTTTGGCTGTTTGTCTCCCCAGCAAAAGAGAAGGGGGGAGTTGAATGCCTTAAAGACAGCCAACAGAATTGATCAGAAACCCCTGCTCTTGTGGCCTTTCAGTATCAACAACTACTTCTTTTGCTCTGTTTTCCACTGTAATCTGCCAGCACAGCCTTGCGGCCTCCGTCGAAATCGTCTTTACAGATGAGCTTCCTCAAAGACGGCGCAGCCCCATTTCAGCGCAGGTCGATTCGGTGAAGCGAGGCCCTCTCCCCTCCTGCTGGAGCCCGGAGCCTCGCGGCCACCAGGCCCCGGGAAGCCCTCGCCTCTCTGCCCCCAGGGCCTCCCCGCCCGTCTCAATTGCTCTGGATCACTTCATTTTGCCACAGCTCGTAGCCGCTCGGAAAGCAAAGATTAAAGGGGAAAGTCGCAGCTGTATATTTATATTTTCATTGCTAGAAGGGAATTGATTTCCGCGCATTTATTTTGGTAGTTGTGATACACAAGGGCGGATTTGCGTCACCCGAGCAACTTGTCGGTGGAGATAAAGTTGCACAAATATTGAAAGGGGAAGTGCTAGGAGTCATTATAGAGTTTTTCTCCGGAAGAAATAAGGATTTCTGCAGTATCCTAAAATACTGAGGCCGCTTCTATTTTGAGACCAATCTCGCAGGCACATCCGCTCATTTAGTACGAGTTGGAGCCCATCAAAAAACAGGAGATGACCTGAACTCCGGCGAGCCCGGGGTTTCCTGCTGCTTTCTGGGTTCTGAGGGGTGGGCAGTCAGGAGGAGGGGAGTCAGGGCTCAGGACAGGGCGAGGGGCCGGCAGCCGCGAGACCCGATCCCGGGGCAGGGGTGTGTGTTGGGGGGGGGCGGTGGGGGAAGCAGGGGGTCGTCGCACAGGTTTCCTTGTTGGCCTTTCCCTCCGGGAGCTCCGGGTAGGCCCGGGTGGCGCTGACGCGGTTGCAGTGGAGCCGCGGGCCTGGAAGAGCAGCGGGGCGCGCGCGAAGTTCCCATTCGGAACCAAGCCGCGGGCCTTTGGGGGACCCAGAGTAGCGCGCCGCGGGGCTAGGAGTCCGCAGGAAAGCCCGCTCCCGTCCTCGCTTCCGCCCCGCCTGCCCCGCGCCCCCGGCCTTGAATGCTACAGACGCGGGTCGCGGACGCCTCGGGACACCCAGAGGGCCCGAGTTCTGCCTAGACTGCACCCCGCGCTCACCCCCGAGGGACGCGTCTTATTTGGGGGCGGGAGGCCGGAGTGAGGCCTAAACACGCCTCCTTTAGAACCTTGAGTTTGACTTAGGCGCCGCTGTTTGAATGTTTGCAGTCAATCTGGAATTAGAATGACACTAGAGAAAAGAAGAAAAGGGGGTTTATGCCGGTCCCCCCACACACTCGCGCTGGTGACTATCCCCGGGAGCTGAGAAGTCGGCGCCCTGCCAGCCGAGTCCCGCCTGAATCCCTTACCCCTGCCAGCAACACCCCCACCGGGGCGCTTCAGGGAGGGTCCAATGCGCCAAGCGGCCTTATACCTGCCACTCCTTTGCCTCTGGCTGGAAACCCGACTGGTCTTCCTGGATCTCTTGCCCCAGAAGCCCGTGTCCTCAGGCGGTCCAACCACTTCGTTTCATCTCTGGAAATCACACCTCTGTCCCTGCAGCAAGGAGCGAGGCACAAAAATCATTTAGTAAAAGAGCGACCTAGAGAGAGAGAGAGAAAGACAGAGAGCTGAGGGAGACAGGTAGGAGACAGGCGAGAGGGAATGTCCCAGTGCTGCCTGGCCGGAAGTGATTGATCCGTGATTGATTACTTTCCAGGAGAAAGTCAAAAGCTTAAAATGACAGCATCTGCCACAAGAGGCTAGAAACCACTAGAAATACATTTCTGAATGGGACCTAGGTATGGCAACTTCAGTTGCCTTTCGGGGTTGATTTGGTAAGACCTCTTAGGGTCGAAGTGAAATAAAATATATCACAGAAGCTTTATTGCAACTGTCTTAGAAGTTTTTTGGGGGGAGGGAGACACGTTGCAGAAGCACAGAAGTTCAATTAGGAGATGCTTATTAGGCCAATCGAAAACAAAAGATTTCGTGGTTTCATTATTGTTTTTATTTTATTTTCTTCCTGAAAATGTGCAAGAAGGGCTCATCTGGGTGGCCTGTGGTTTGTTTGGGAGAGGGGTGGGGAAATCCATTCTGACTGTAATTTAAAAGAGGACGAATTCTTAAAATAGAGGTGTTTATGCTGCAGAAAACCCCCACTACACCCACCCTGCGCTCTGAAGACCCAAAGCACGAATGGAAGGCGTTGGCCTCCCCTGCAACTTCTTCGGCGACCAGGCCCAAGGGGCTCCTGGGGGAAACAGTCACTGAATTGAAAGTAGTATTTAACCCCAAGGAAATGTGCTCTTGTGGGCGCTTGCAAAACAATGGACCCCACGTGATCTGGAGATGTGGTGGAGCCGGGAGGGTGACATTTCCTACAAGGTGCAGCCGAGGAGGGGACGCGCGTGCCGCTTTCCCGGGTTTCGGACGGCGGCCTGTTTGGTTGTCGTCGGAGGCTCGGGGGAGGGTTTGGCTGCGTGCAAGGGAGAGGTTCGGAGACATCCATCTTCCTTTGTTTGAAAAGTTACTCGTCCGAGTTGTCACTGGGTGACCGCTTGGACGAAAGCTAATTGGCGACCGCCCCTCCTCTCTCCCCGGAGGATCTCCGAGGCGGCGCGGCGGACGCGGTGCGAAATTGGGCGGGGACTTTGGACCCCAGCTTTCCCGAGTCAGAGCTCAGAGCTGCGCAGCTTGGCCGCGGGAGCCCACGAAGGATGAGGACACTGACTTTCCGGATAAAGGCCGAGTGAAGAAAAATCGGGCCCGAGCGAAGTCAGGAGGAGGGAACCTAGGGGGCCGCCCCGGTGTTCCAGGAGGCGGGCTTTGCACCCGTGAAAATACACGGGAGCACCAGCGACTGTGGGTAAGCGCGGCGCTGGGACCAACTCTTACGCCCGAGGTCGGTTTGGAGCTGCAGAAGTTAGCGGAGGGTCAGAACTCCCCGGAGCTGCGGCCCGGGCCCCTGCGCTCGGGACCGCGCTCAGCCCACGCGGCAGCAGCAAACACTTTGGCGTGGCCGGGGCGTGGCCGAGGCGGTGGGCCACGCCCCTCTTTCCCAATTCCCCTCCACTCCCCGCTCCCATTGGTCACGAGGATGGCCAATGAGCGCTCGGATCGAGGTCCTACCCTGGGTCTGACTCCGAAGCTCCTGCCAAAACTTTGGGAGTTTTTAGAGAGGAGTTTTTTTTTTTTTTTCCTCTTATTACTTTTTTTTTTTTAACTAACGGATTATTATTGTTGTTGTTTTAAATTTAGCTCTTCGGGCTTAGCTGTTTGGGTTTTCTTTCTGTGCCCGGCCCCTGTCTCCCCGGCTTCCCCGGAGTGTGCGGAGCCGCGGCCCCCGCCCGCCCAGCCGCTCCCGCGCCCCTCGCTCGCCTCCAGCCCGCGGGGAGCGCGGGCGCCGCGCCGCCTTTAAAGTGAGGCCAGGGGCCGAGGCTGGGACCGGCCGGGATCCGGGCCTCGCCGCTTCCCTCGGTGGCGCTAGGGCTCCCGGGCCTGTCTGCAGTGCGGACGGAGAAGCGAAAGCGGATCGTCCTCGGCGGGGCTGCCGCCGCCTCCGGGACTCAGCGCTCTCCCTCGGCGCACCCACCCACCCACCGTCCCACTCGGCCGGGCCCGGCCGGGCCGCGGCGGCAGCTCGGCGCACCCAGCCAGAATGTTCGCCGCCGGGCTGGCTCCCTTCTACGCCTCCAACTTCAGCCTCTGGTCGGCCGCCTACTGCTCCTCGGCCGGCCCGGGCGGCTGCTCCTTCCCCCTGGACCCCGGCGCGGTCAAGAAACCCTCCTTCTGCATCGCAGACATCCTGCACGCCGGCGTGGGGGAGCCAGGGGCGGCCGTGGACGGTCTGGCGGGGGCCTCGGCCGCCGCCCTCACCGCGCACTTGGGCTCGGCGCACCCGCACGCCTCTTTCCAAGCGGCCGCCAGATCCCCGCTGCGACCCACCCCGGTGGTGGCGCCCTCCGAAGTCCCGGCTGGCTTCCCGCAGCGGCTGTCTCCGCTCTCCGCCGCCTACCACCACCATCACCCGCAGCAGCAGCAGCAGCAACAGCCGCCTCAGCAGCAGCAGCCTCCGCCTCCGCCCCGGGCCGGCGCCTTGCAGCCCCCTGGCTCCGGGGCGCGCGTGGCCCCGAACCCCCCGCAGAGCGGCTCGGCCCCGGCCCCCTCTAGCAAGGACCTCAAATTCGGAATTGACCGCATTTTGTCTGCGGAATTTGACCCCAAAGTCAAGGAAGGCAACACGCTGAGAGGTAGGTCTTGGGCGAGAGGCTGCAGGCCTCTGACCACGGCCCTGGCGCACTCCCCGGTCCAGGGGCCATTTGGGATGCCTTTGAGTATTTGCACAATTAAGGACAAACCGGTAAAATGAGGGAGAAGAGAGTGAATTGTAAGACTGTGAAACATTAGGTTTAAAAGTCACCTGCTCTACGTTTAAAAAAAAAAAGACTCCAGGGATGCTTTTAAAACGCACGTCACTGAATCATTATTCATAAAAATCGTTGGTGTAAATATTTGCTGAAATGACTATCATCTGTCTCTTGAGTCATGTATCGAGAGAGAGAACTGTATTAGTTTGACAGGGAAAGCCCTTTGGGGGGGAACACTTTCCCTTGCATTTATCTGATTTCTAGTGAAATTTCACTCCAGGAATGTAGGTAAACAAAATAGACCCTGGGCTCCCAAGAGAAAGCAGAGTTGGGGCTCCTTCACGGGGGAGGGGGTAGGCCTGCGGAATTCTAGCCAGGCACCTGGAAGTGACTTCCTTTTGGCCATTTTATGGAAAGCCCTTCCTTGCGGTATGTGTAGACGTGGACGTGTGGGCTACACGCAGGAACATTCCGCGCATCGCCCCTTGGCCACTGTCGGGAGAGAGGGGTTTTGGCGCGGAGACAAGGGTCTCTCGTGACTTTGCTCCAGGAAAACCCAGTCGAGGGGGAGGGGAGGAACAACTCGGCCCGAGAGCGTAGCTTTGCCCGAGGTGTAACCGGCTCTTCTTTTCCCCCGTCTCCAGACCTCACGTCCCTGCTGACGAGCGGGCGGCCCGCAGGGGTGCACCTCCCGGGCCTGCAGCCCTCCGCCGGCCAGTTCTTCGCGTCTCTAGATCCCATTAACGAGGCTTCTGCCATCCTGAGTCCCTTAAGCTCGAACCCGAGGAATTCAGTGCAGCATCAGTTTCAAGACACGTTTCCAGGTACGGACACCCTCCCGAGCGACGGCGTAATGGGGCAGAGCGACTGACCCCGAGCCCGGCACTGCAGCCTCACGTGGCCACGGCGGTGCCACAGCCCCGGAGGTGGTGCAGGAGGCTTCCAAGTCCGGAGACAGAAACCGAAAGAGTTCTCCAAGAGCCGGCTCACTCTTCGGTCGGCTCCCCGGGGCCAGCGGGGCGGGCGGGGGGCCTGGGGGTGCCGAGAGAGTGTGTGCGTGGGCGGGCGGGGCGGGCTGGGGTGGAGGGGTTTCCCCTAGTCTTTTCGCTAGAGAGTGGTTTGAAAATGCAGCAAGAGGTGTTGCTTTTTGACACACGCAGAGTTAGGAGTGACCTCAAACCCTTTGCCCAAGGAGGCTCCGTCTGCTCCCACGTTGGCCAGAACGTGTACACACACACACACGTGTACGCACGGACACACACGAGAGTCAAGGCTGTCATCCCCACATCCTTCAGGCCCAAGAGACATTTTCGCCTGCCCCAGTGGCCACGCGTTAGGTCTATGTTTTTTCTTGGGAATTAATCAACGAAGCGCGCGACTTCTCCACGCCACTCTCGCTTTTGGCCTTAAGCCTGAGGTCTTTTTTGTTTTTTTAAGATTTTATTTATTTATTTGAGAGAGAAAGAGAGAGATCACAAGTAGGCAGAGAGGCAAGCAGAGAGAGAGGAGGAAGCAGAGTCCTGGCTGAGCAGGGAGCCCGATGCGGGGCTCGATCCCAGGACCCTTTGATCATGACCTGAGCCGAAGGCAGAGGCTTTGACCCACAGAGCCACCCAGGCGCCCCAAGCCTGAGGTCCAAAGAGCTGTAGGATTCCTCTTTAGAAAGGCCATTCCGCGTCTGCGTGAAGGGCCTTGTGCCTGGGGGCCGACTGTTAACGCAGAGCAGTTTCGAGCCGCGCGGGGCCTGACGCGGCCGTCGGGTCTTTCTCTCGCTCCCGCCCGGTGGCAGGTCCCTACGCCGTGCTCACCAAGGACACCATGCCGCAGACCTACAAAAGGAAGCGCTCATGGTCGCGGGCCGTCTTCTCCAACCTGCAGAGGAAAGGCCTGGAGAAGAGGTTTGAGATTCAGAAGTACGTGACGAAGCCCGACCGAAAGCAGCTGGCCGCGATGCTCGGCCTCACCGACGCGCAGGTAGGCCGGCTCTGGCTCCCGCGCACCGCTCGCTCGCGGGTGGGGGCGGGGGCTCGCGGCGCGGCCTGGCCCCGGGCCTCCCTCCAGCCCCGGCCGCTCGGCTTTTGCCGCGGAAACGCAAGGGCTTGGATTTCCGAAGGCATTGCAGGCGTCGAGAGTGGAGTCTGGAGGAGGGGGGATGGGAGGGGGAGCAGGACGCGAAGAGTAGCCCATCCCCAAAGATGTATGTCAACAAGCACTGCGTGTTTATTTTGGCCGACAGGCGAAGGAGCCGCGGAGAAAGCAAATAGGCCGCAGGAGATAATAATTATGTCCTCGACTGTAGTGCAGTTCGCTGTAGGAGGCAGTTTATTTCAGAAGAGATAAAAACCCAAAGTCAAGAGATTGTTGTTGGTTTCTTTCTTTCTTTCTTCTTTCTTTTCCCTCCTCCCGTCCTTCCTCCTCCTCCTGCTGCCGCTGGATTGTGAAATCCCCATTTGTGAGGAAGTGAAAACATCATTTCAAACGGAATGACTTAGCCCCAGCAGGGCCAGGAGTGCCCTCAGCAGCAGCCACAGTGCGTCCGATTCTCTAACGGCATAACCTTTCAAGAAAAATCTCGGGGGGGGGGGCAGGGGAGTGAGAGACAGAAAGAAAGAAAGATTTTCTTAGACTACCCAAGAGCATTTCCGCAGGTTCTGCTTCCTTGGATTTTTTTTTCAGGACAATGGTGAATCTATGGTGTTTGAATTTGTGTTTGAATTCAATTTCTGAATCCAATTTTTTTTCTCCAATCCAAGAACTGGACTTTTTTTTGGGTCTTGAAAACAGAAGAGTCACCCCATACCCCACAGCGGTGGCCTTTGCTCCCTGGGTGCTCAATGTTCTGAGCAGGGCAGAAGTCAAAGGCAGGCACCTTTTCATAGCTCCTTTGGGGCCCCCCTCCCTCCCCCACCTTGTCTTTCTGTCTTCCATTACACAACTCCCCTCCCAACACACACTGGAAGAGCCCAGCCGTTTTCCACCAGCTGTGGATGTTATTTTTAAAAGGGAAGCTGGAACTTGTGTGAACAGCATTGGGTCCCCCAAGGGATTGTATATATTTATATAGATTCTCCACCCCATCCCTACCCCCTTCCCCTGCTTTGCACAGGTTTAATGCCAGCATTTTCGAAGCCTGCAGAAGGATTAGTTTATCCCGGGCAGGGGCAAGGTCCTTATCAGCTTCTGAGTACACACATGCCAAGGAAATGCTCCTGGACCGATGGTCCCGCCGGGCCCCCACCCCACTGAGATTAACTCTTTGAACCCTCTTTCCCCTCTGTGCTTCCCACGGTTTCTCCTTAAGAATCGCTTTTGTAGAAACTTGCCTTGGGTGCTGGCCGTCCACGAGGGGACCAGCTTAGCAGGAATTCTTAACATTGGTTCACCCACCCCTCGAAATCCTGGGTGTGTGTGTGTGTGTGTGCGTGTGCATGTGTATATATATATATATATTTTGGGCCAAGGGTCCATCATTTAATCAGATTCTTGGGGAGCCCTGGCTCAAGTGGGGTTAAGTAGCATTGATTTAGAGCAGAAATCGCCCCTAGTTTGAGGGCGAGGTGCAGGACTCCGCTTTTCAGCAAGCATCCGCGTCATTTCAGGATCAGGTCTGGAGGGCCACATTTTGAGAAACAGTTCTGGTGGGTTCCCTAGGCGAGGTCGTGGTTTCCCCGGGCGGCCTCTCGGCCCTGCGCCGAGCCCAGGGCCCGGCCGGTGGCAGGGGTGCGGCGGGCCGGGGCTCCAGGCTGCANGGGGGAGCCGAGCGCCGCGAGCCCCCGTCTCATCTCCGTGTCCCTTCCTGTCTTCGCACGTGCTGCGGCGCAGGTCAAGGTGTGGTTCCAGAACCGGCGGATGAAGTGGCGGCACTCCAAGGAGGCCCAGGCCCAGAAGGACAAGGACAAGGAGGCGGGCGAGAAGCCGTCGGGCGGAGGCGCGGCTGCGGACGGCGAGCAGGAGGAGCGGAGCCCCAGCCGCTCGGAGGGCGAGGCCGAGAGCGAGAGCAGCGACTCCGAGTCTCTGGACATGGCCCCCAGCGACACGGAGCGGACCG
>LNAC01000128.1:1136751-1158114 GCA_002007465.1 Ailurus styani | reverse complement strand
GGGGGGAGCGAGGCTATGATGGGGGCGTTGCAGAATTGAGCTTTAACCCGTGTGGCTTTAACCTGTTGAATTTGAATCTATGCCCGCATCAGACTCCACTTCCCCTCAAGCCCGTGCTGGCCTCAAACAGACCTCCCTCCCCCACTTGCGGGGCAGGGAATGGGTGGGTGGGGGGGGCTGGCGCAGTTTCTGGAGCAAGAAATGGGGAAGAGAGACAGAGGCTGAGGTCGGGGCACCATCCTGCCGGTTGCGTTCGGGATCTCCTCCACCTTCGTCCTCCTTTGAGAAGGAAGAGCTGGATGAAGGAGTGAGAACTTGGCCCTCCCCATAGGACGCAGTGACCCTACTTTAAAGAGGGTGGAGAGGACCCTACACATGAAGGGTCCTCAAATTCCCCCCTTCTTTAGACTTCAGGAAGGAGGTTGCACGCTCCATGGTCTTTGTGAAGACCCAACTATTGAGTTTCGGCGGGCTTTAACTGCAGGTGTTCGGGCCAAGGGAGATACACCCCGATTTAATCGTACTCACGTGCTCATCTGGCTTACCGTCTTCCCTTCGAGGTCGTGAGGGGATTGGCCGGTGTCCTAAAGACAAATGAATGACCTTCTCCTCGGGTTCTCCCCATGCATGCAGGTATTAAAACTCCCAGCGCGCACCCCGGTAGATGCTCTTTGGACTTTCTGACTGTTACACAGGGCAGGGTGCACTTTCTTTTTTTTTTTTTTTAAAGATTTTATTTATTCATTTGACACAGAGAGAGAGATTACAAGTAGGCGGAGAGGCAGGCAGAGAGAGAGGAGAGAGGAGGAAGCAGGCTCCCTGCAGAGCAGAGAGCCCGATGCGGGCCTCGATCCCAGGACCCTGGGATCATGACCTGAGCCGAAGGCAGCGGCTTTAACCCACTGAGCCACCCAGGCGCCCACTTTCTAGGCTATTCCCTCCTCTGCCCCCACCTGGGCTCCAACAGGCACAGGCTCTGCAGCTCCGACAGGTGAGAACTGCTGGCCCTGGGGTCCCTTAGATGTTCTGCCTTCTGTCATTTTATGAACAAGCATAGATGTCCTCACAGGTGTGATTACTTCCGACTTCTTCATTTTAAGGATAGAGCGATGGAGGCTGGGCTCTTGGCATTTGCCCGATGTCCCCTGGAGAGCGATGCCAGGACTCAGATAAGGCTGTGGGGTTAGTACTTCCTGAGGAGCAAAAGGAGAGGGGTCCTCTGGGATGCACTTGACCAACCAGATTCTGATCTGGATTGTTATGACTCTGTGGCTTTTTAAAAAGGGCAGAAGAGGTGTTGAGTCTTGGGAGGGGGGAGGAAACTATGAGCTCCAGTTGATCTACTAGCTCTTTTCTCTCGGTAGTCCCTGAGAGGTGTCCTTGCAGGAGTCCAGGCCACTGACACCCCACCCTTCGGCCTGTGCCGCCATAGGCTTTGCTAATATGTCTAAAGTCGGGACCACACCCTGCTCGTGGGATATCGCATCACCCTTGGTGTTTTTCTAATTGCATCGGTGTCTGACACATGGGATTCTGGGCAACACAAGGGGTTCGAGACCTCATCACTCTTGTCGGGCAGCTAATGCGCTAACTCCTTCTCTCCCCCCTGCCCTTGGACCTGGTCCCAGCTGGCAGATACTGAGCCTCCCCCTTTTGCACAGTCCTCCGTAGGTGCCAGACCAGGAATAGAAGGCCATGGCGGTGACAGCGGCTACACCACCTGACCCATGCCCAGAGCTCAAGGCTTTGGTGACCTCAGTGACTCTTTCTGGGGGCTGGGAATGAGAAAAGGCCAGCAGGTGGAGCTAGGAGTTGAGGGTGTCAGAAGGAGCATGCCTGACCCCAACCCAAAGGAGCCCAAGAAGCATTCCTTCATTTACCAATTACTAAATGTGAGACCTTGGGAAATACAACCGTTTGGCTTCAGTTTCTTCATCTCTACGATAGGAAATAATCAAAGTCACCTAACTTTGATTTTTGGAAACTGCTGTGAGAATTAATTGCAATATAAAATGTGAAATGAGAAAGTGGATCGCACACGCCATAAGCTTATTATATTCCTCCTCCCTTCATTTGTTAATTGCATTATTTATTACCCTAGTAGTATTTGCACAGTTGAAAAAAGTACAAGAAAATCTTTTACTCCCCCGGAGATTAAATATAAGATGGGGGCAGTCACAATGTCCCAGGGAAGCCTTTTAAAGAGTAGACCGGAGTGTTTGGATAGCGTGTCCACGGAGGTTGAGCTCAGACCCACTGACTCCATAAGAAGTCCAGGGGCTCTCCTTCCTCTCCGTCCTCCAGGCACTGCAACGAGCACCCTGTGCAGCACACAGCAGGTGCTCAAGACAGTGCTTGTAGATAAGGTTGGGAGTTTTCCTTGGGAGTTGGAAGGGGAAGGAGCTGGAATTTTCTGACCCTTCAGATTTGAGGGAAACCTAAGCAAGTATCTGGGGCCCAAAGGAGGCAGAAATAAGTGCTCACTGTTGAGATCACATCAGGACAAATGGCATTTCGGGAGTTTTATTAAGTTCTTAACTAATCTCATAGAAGGAGAGAGTTCAAAACGGAAACAGGGTATCAACGGTCCATTTAGCTGGAAAAGGGCACCCTCCGCCTCTTGAGGGCAGGGTTGGGCTCTGCTTCTCAGGGGAAGTAATTCTAGCACCTAGCCCAGCGCTTGGTACAGGGAAGGTGCCTCAAGAAGTGTTGATTGAATAAATGAGCAACACATTATTGTGGTCCTTGTGGTTATTTATAGTCCCCGTGAATCCTCAGGAACAATGCGATTGGGTGGTTAGCGTTGTAAACACAGGTAGAAGCTGAACAGCAAGGCGCGGGAGCTACCAAGTGGTGACTCTGGGAGGAGCTACTTGGAAGTCCCAAATCATCTGGATAAGGATACACGAGCGTCCTCAATACTAAGTCCATCGCTCAGTAAGGAAATGAGTTCTCAAGCAGCGGTCCATATAGATGACGGATGCGCTCGTTCGCGCACGTTCATCTGTAGAATGTCGCCCGCAGACGGGCCTCGATGGCCTCATTTGTGTATTGAGTGACTCGTTCACAGTCATCTCGCTAACAGTCAACGTTAGGACCAGGGTGCAAGCCAGAAACTTTGTATGCTTCCTGGGGTGACCGCCTCCGGGGCGTTAAGATCAGCGTGAGTGTCTCTCTGCACGGGGGAGGGCCGCGAGCGGGCTGCCGTGATTCTGCACCTTGCCTTCCCCTCTGCTGCGCACAAGTGTCGGTGAGTTTCGCCGAGTTCCGGAGCTACCCTCACCCCCCACTCGCCTCCGAAGATTTCAGGGTCAGCAAATTTCAGCCGCGCTTCGATTTGTCAGGGCTGTTTATTTTGTTAGTTGGAATGGGGTGAAGAGTGCACCCCGCACTTTCCAGCACGTGAGGCGAGCTCAAGAAATGAGGCAATGACTGAATGAACGAATGAATTAATAACTGAATTAATAACTGAATCCTTATCTCTCAATCCCCACAGGCATCAGTTGATCACCTGGCCATTTTCTGGATCCTTCTATGGAAAGAATCACGGGCCTTGCATGCCCTCCAAAGCAGTGTCCCGAGACTCAGTGCGGTCCGGCTCTCCCCACTCCCCGCGCAGACCACGCTTGAAACCTCAAGACTTTTTTTTCGGGGGGCGGGGGTAGCCTGCTCCGCGCCCCCTTCACTTGGGTGGTGGATGCCCCCAAGTCCTCTGTCTTCTCGGATCCCCAACCCGCCCGCCCAGCGCCCAGTCCAAGGTCAGCGAGGGCCCTGCTCAGGTTGGTCCAGACGTCCGGCGGGCAGCGCCCAGAAAATTGTCCCGTAAGGCTGTCTAGGGTCGTCTGCAGCGATATAAGCCAAATCCCTTTGTTCTCATCTCCCACAAGGTCCCTGCCTCCGACGTTGACTTCTCCTGAAAGCGTAGTTTTTGTGGTCGAACAAGTGGGCGAAACACTAGAAAAGAGTCAAACTAAAGAGTTTTCTGAGGCATATATATAAATTTTAAAATTGAATGTCGACTGTAATGTACACGTTCCCATTTCCTTCACTCCCCATTCTCCCTTGTCCTCTTCCTTGCTCTGGGCATCCGTACCCCTTCCCATTTTTTGGTTTTGTTTTGTTTTGTTTCTCCTCTCCACTCCCTGCACCGGGCTCTTCCTTTCATCCTGCACCCGTGAAAGCTTCCACGTAGGAGCTGGGCCACGATGGCTGGGTTCTGGGGCAGCCATGGCAGGCGGTGTGGATGCGGTGCCTGCCAGCGAGGCGTGTGATTTTAGCTCTCCCGCAGCCAGACTGCTCCAGAGACGGTGGACTCCAGCTTCCTCCATGACCCAAAATGAAATGAAAGGTAGTTACGTTTTTAATTATTTATTTAAAAAATGAATGGGCCCCTAAGATTAAAAAAAAAAGAAAAAAGATGCAAAGATGCCATCCTCATCAGAAGCATTGTTCAGGAGCCAAGGGTGATGTCCCGGTGCACAGGGGCCACCCAGAGCCTCGGGGTCATCCATCAGTGCGCGTATACACCATCTGAGTCCCTAGTACGTGCTGGCGGCTTCTGGGTTAGAGACCATCAGCGGCTCCGGGCGGGAGCTAGAGGAAGGGGCCCTGAGGTGCATGGTCCGAACCAACAGTTTTAGCTACGAGAACCTTTCTGACTCACTCCTTTACCCTTCTTTGGTGTTCCCATCGCAGAGGAATGATCGGGAGGACACCCATCCTGCCTTCGGAGTCCTCTCCAGCTCTCTCCCCGTGCGTTCTCATTTTCTTCCCGCGTCAGCTGGCTCGGCAACCTGGAGGCAGTTCTCTATCTGGTCTCCAGAGGTTAGGGGAGAGCGTCCCGCACAGCGCGCAGTCACAGGCGCAGGCACGGTCCCGGGCGCGCTCATCCCGGCAAACAGAAGGCGCTCACTAAGTGAGAATGGTTATTAGACTATCACCACTGTTACCACCATTACATCACTAATTTCTTCTGTCCCTTACGCGTCTTTACTTGGAAATCACCCGCGGCGGGGGCAGGGGGTGAGTGCAAGTGAAAACGGAGGAAGCAGACTCAGTCGTTGCTCACTTTTTACACCAAGGATTGAAAGTCCCGTCTCTCATTTAACCCTCCCAGCAACGCTGGGCGAGAAGATACTGTTCTTCCAATCTGACCGATATCCAGTTTGCGAAGCAAAGAGGTTGGGTAATTTGACCGGGGTACTGACTGGCAAGGGGCGTGGCCAAGCCTCTGACCCCGAAGCCCACCAGTGTCTCGTCCCAGTCCTGAACTGGAGGACTTCCCTGACTCTCTCTTCAAAGAAAAAGAAAAGTTCAAAGTGCAAAGAAAAGCTCTGTTCTATTTCTTAGTGAATTACTCCGTTCATTATTTCAGATATCCACTTTGCATTGTGCGAGTAGACACCACCACGGAGAAACCCATTAAGAATCGTCTTGCTGCGCCCCCCGGGGAAGCGCATTCCTGGTGGGCCCTGGCTGGTGTACAAGGTTGACAATCCAAGGAGAGGAGAGTTTGCTACAGAAGCATCTGTGAGTGAGTGGTGGCCACGAGCACTTACTGTCCCCCTCCACCTCAAGATGGAAAGAAATGAAGAGTCTAGAAGGCACAGAAGCTTCCCCTTCTGCGCGCCTCGTCGCTCCTTCCTCTTTCCATCCTCACCCGCCTCCCCCAGGCCTCGCCTGTCTCCGGCTTTGCTGTCTCCCTCCACCTCCTCCTCCTACGCCGCGGCCCCGAGCCTCCGGGGGGCTGTGACCCGCGTCCCCACGCCGCTCTGATGCCCGTGCAGCCGCGGGACGGGATGAGACCGGCCCGGAGCTGCGGCCCGTCCCGGCAGCGCTTTGCCACTGGCCGCAGCTCCAGGGCCGCAGCGAGGAGCCCGGCGCCGGACGGGGCAGGAAATTTATGGTCTGTGTACACTTTCTGGCTCCAGAGCCCCGCGCGCCAGAAGGATGGGGCCCGCGAGTCCCCGAGGCCGTCCGGCCGCGCTCAAGCCATAAACCTCCCCGGGAGGGCGCGGCTGAATATGAAAGTCCTGGGGGGAGGTGGGTGGCGGCCGCGTGGCCCTGACTCCGCCCGGCGAGCCTGGGGGACCGGCTCCGAGGCCTGCGATCGGACGTCTTGGGAGGGAGGCGCGTCTATACCGACAGTGTCGCCTTGGTCCAGGGGTACAGGGTGGGATTCCAGGCCCGCTGTGGGACTTCATAACCCCAAGCACGGACAGGTGACGCGCCCCGGTGTCCCCACTACGCTGCTTCCTCCCACCTTCACGTCAAGGCCTGGGCTCGGTCCTCCGCCTGTGGGCCCAGACTTGATTCTATTTCTGGAGTGGGCCCGTGGCCCATGAAGGGGCCCATCAAAAAATCGGGCAAACTCAGACAATTGCTTGGGCCTTGGATAGTGGAGGAGGCCCGAAGATGGTCCGGGGCAGGCTGCCAAGGCAGGGCAAGACCGGAAGTTCGAGTGCTCCAGCTTCGTTTCTGCTGGGTTAGCACGAGGCGTGTCCACACTGCCTTACCGAGGCCAGGTCACATCGGGGCCCATGAGCCGTGAAGGAAGCCAGGCAGCCAGATCCCTTTATTCATGGTGTCACCAGGACTGGGGCATGGAGTGTGACTGCCTAGCACATCGAAGGACGGTTTAGCCTAACTCAGTTTAACTAATAAAATCGGGCACAACTTTTAATTCACACATAGCGGATTGTTGCATGCCTCTGTGCCAGACACTGTTGTAAAAACTTTATATATATTAACTTACTTGCTTTTTACCAAATTCCAGTTAGTTGATGACCTACAGTGGCCCCATTTTACAGATGAATAAACTGTGGCAAATAGAGGTTAATTAAGTCACTGAAGGACAGTTTGCAAATGGAGTTGGGAATAATTTACATCTCCCTCTCTGCACCGCCTACATGATCTAAATCATGGACCTAATGACACCACTACTTATTTAGAATATATTAAGAGTCCCACCGGCGAGGGAGGGTTGAATTTCCACAGCAAGCCCCAGGGGGCCGGTTTACCCACTCTTAGTCCTCCTGGGAAGGGGCAGGACACTCGCCCCCTCCCTGGGAGCCGGCAGCGGTGGAGGTCAGGCGAGCGGGGTGGCCCAGTCCATAAATTCGGGCCATCGAGCAATTACCCCCGGGGCGTGTTAATTGCGCTCGGCGGTAGTCATTGTGAGTCTCTGACACTGGCTTCTCGCCCTCTGCTTTCTTTTGATTTACAGTTGGGCCGGGGCTTTGGTCCCGGTAGCTTTTCGGGAACTCAGGCTTGGCGAAGACGCGTGTTCTGGGAGGCACCGGGCCGCTCGGGCAAGCGGCGCTGTGCCCGCGCTGTTACTGCGTCTCTCCTGGGACATCTAATGACGCCTGTGGGTGTCTTCACTTTGCACGGGGGACGTGGGAGCTCATTAGGTGCGTCCATCCACCGAGGTGGCGATTTATTTGAAAATGGGAGGGAGAGGTAGGAGCAAAAAAACGGAGCCGGGCGAACTAGGAAAGAACGGAGTGAATTAAGAGGAAGAAGAAGTAGGAGAGAGAAGGGGGAGATCACGAAAATGAGTGGAATTTTGAAGCATTTCTCACTTTTTTTTAAAAGGCGGTGGGCGGGGTTGACACGACCGGTTTGGGGCTGGGCCATAAATTAATAGATTTATTCCTCAATCAGGAAAAGGCCATTAAGATATTCTTGGCTTCGTCTGTGGGAAAATAATTTCTTTGATTGAGTTGCCCCAGAAGACCCTCCGAAGCCCTCTCCTCTCCCCCTCCAACGGCCCCCTCTTTCCTGCCTGCCGGAAGGAGGGGAGAAGCGGAAGACCCCAGGGAGCGGAGGCCTTTCCATCTTTTCCAGCATCTTGAATTTCACTTTGCAAGTTTCTTTTTACTTCTTGATTTGATCCCCGCTGCCTTGGGGACTTGGAGCCTCTGAGGGAGACTGAGCCCGCGGCAAGCCTCACCACCACCTCCACTCTCCTTCCCCCCGACCCTGGTTCTCGGCCTCAGGGGTGATCAGTGTTTCACCCCTGGCCAGCCCAGCGCGGTCCAGACTGGGTCTGTGAGCGAGAGAACCCAGCTACGGGTGGGGGCAGGGCAGGAGTGCCCCTAAATGGGAGGAAGGAGCCCAGAGCAGGGGGGTGGGGGAGGCATGAAGAATGGTTCCTTCTGAGCAGGAAGGAGCTGCGCATCTGTCCAGCCCCCCTTAAGATTCCCAGTGTGGTTCCGAGGGACCCCTCTGGGTCTCTAGGACTCTTTCAGAGGACCCCCGAAGTCAAAACTCTTCTTACAATAAAAGGGTTTTGGCTTTTCCACAAGGGTGCAATGGAGGTTCCCAAAGGTCACATTAGGCGTGGTGATGTCATGGCTCTGATGCCTATGGAATGTGTGCATATTCTAGCACGTTCTAAAAATATGTTTTGGTTTCCCATGCGTGCCCGTGCTGCATTGCTATTTACACTTAAATTAATTGAATGAAATGAAATATTTCTTTCTTTCTCTCGATAAGATTATTTCTTATTTCTATTCCACATTCTTTATAATATTAAAATAAATATTTCTCTCAATATTTCCACATGTGGCCAGTGGCTGTCCCATTGTACAGTGCCAATGTACAGATGTTCCTTGGTCATGGAAAATTCTCCTGAACGGTGCTGATCAGAGGTAGATGTAAATGGGCAGAATCACACAAATCCATGTCCTTTAGCTATCTTAACACTTGTTAAGATCGTAAAGAAGTTTTGAGGCCAATAATGTTTGAGATTCTCTCCTGAGAGTATCGTCAAGGTTACAGCTCAGACATAGACATAGGACTAGAGAGGCTAAATTTGTGTCTGGACTCTGTACTTGCTATCTTCATGGTGATGGACCATTTTCTTAACTCTGAGAATCGATTTCTGCTTCTGTGAAATGAGGGCAATAGTTTCTGATAATAAACTTTGGGAAGGCAGTATGTCTGGTGGTGGGGAGATTACACTCCAGAGAAGCTGAATGGGCTTGTATCTCAGCTCAGCTCAAATGACTCTGGGTTGGTGCTTCTCCAACACTGGCTCAGTTTCCTTATCAGTGAATTGAAATAGTGATAGTAATGACAACAGGGCCTTCTTTATATGGTTATTGTGAGGATTAAGTTAGATAGTAAATGAGTGCTTGGGTACTTAAGTACTTGCCCATTGAAACCACTAACTACTGTATGCAGTAGATATTATTATTGTTATATATACAAATTGCAAACCTTACTGGGTGACAATAAAATTTAATTCTCCTCTCCTTTCAGATCTATATCTGTATCTATCTGTCTATAAGATTGTGGGTAAAATGCACAAAACATAAAATTTACCGTCTTAACCATTTTAAGTGTACAGTTCAAGAGTGTTAAGATACTCGATCTCCAGAACTTTCTCATTTTACAACACTGAAATTCTATGTCTATTAAATAATAACTCCTCTTCAGTTATATTTTTATGTTGATGTGAACGGGACTCCAGATATTAGAATTTTAGTCAATACTTTAATATTAACCATTCCAGTTAAGAAATCAATTAGTCAGTCACTCAAAATAGCTGAATTGGTTGGGAAAAGACAGCCAGACAGAGTCCTCAAAACGTAATCAGGCTCCACTGAATATGCTGTTTCCACTGATTCTTCTGTCTCTAACCCCTTGGATCCCAACAGCCTGCTGCTGACAAAGCCCTGGCTATGCCCTGGGGTTGAAGATGGTGTGATGGCCCCCAAATGAGGGCTCATCATGCATTTAGGGAATTAACAATGGCTGGAAACTGAAATGTTTCCAGTAAGTGCCTGAACAGATGTTACAATGACAGATAAAGAAAGATAAGCTCCAGATTAGTCTCTTGTTGCATCCAAAACCCTGGTGTTGGTTAGCTCTCTGAGGAGAACAAAAAAAGTCAGAATACTTAGTAATATTTTTGGTGAGGTATAGCAGGAGGAGAGAAAAAATATCCCCTAAAATAGTTGTAGTTACTGAAAAGAACTCAATGCTTCCTTTTGGTAAAGTTTCTCTTTCTTCACGAATTGACTTTCTATCATTTTTAATCGAAAGAAAGATAAAAGCGTCCATTGGAAATGTTAGGTAAATACAATAGGTATACTACAGAGGATGCTTTCAGATGTAAGTAGAAGAACTCAGTGTAAGAGGACACATCTAATAAAGGAAATTGATTGCTTCGCATGATCAAAATGTATAGTGGTGGAGTGGGTTTCAGCATGGTTTGATCAGGGTTCTGGCTCTTTTTTCTGCAGGCTTTTCACCTCCCTGTATTCACTTCATACTCACCTTGGCCTCCCTCTGTGTATCAAGGCCTCTCCCACATCTATACACACTAGTATAGAAGACAGTGCCTGACCATAGCTGGAAAGATATTCGCTCGGAGATTTTCTCAAGTCTTGGGATGATGGCTTTCTTCTTACATCTTTAACACTGTGCCCTTGTCTACAGTTCCCATATGGTGTTCCTATCTTATAGGTGCTGTGACCTGTCTAATTCATCTTGGATATTTATTAAAATCCAGGTTCTTACTGCTTTTCGACTAGGTTCTCTCCTAAGTAGGTCTTGGATGAGGTGATGGCTGGATATTTGGATGTTTAATAAGGTATCCAGGAGATTCTTACTGTCAGGCTAGTTTGAGAACCAGGAACCTAAAATTGATTATGTCCTTTTTCTTTGCATTGGATGCTGGGGAGCTCCGCAGGTGAGTTCTCAAAAAGTGTTCAGGGCTGTATGTATGCATGGTGGTATGGATTTTGGATACTAATATTCATCTTCGCATCATTTCTTTTATCCTTATTTCCTTTTTCTTCCAAATTTTCTCATTAAACAAAATCTTAGTGTACCATATATGTTTTTTGATATTCTATCTAAATTCTTTTTGAATGAAGTAGAGTATATCAGATAGGATTCTGGCAGGGAACAAAAGGCACACTCAGCAGGTTTTCGAAGAGACTTTTTCGAGAAGGACTATTCACTGAGGTATGGACAGGATTCAGGGACCCACAAGTGACATCGAGGGACCAGTAACAGTTGGAGAAATATTAGCATCTCAGCTCTAAGGGGCTGGGAAAATGCATTTGTTTCCTAGGGCTACTGTCACAAATTACCACAGACTTTGTGTCTAAAACATTAGAAATGTATTCCTGTACAGTTCTGTAGGCCAGAAGTCCAGAATGAGTTTCCCTGGGCTAACATTGCGGGGTTGGCAGGACTGAAGGGTCAGGACGCTATAGGGGAAAATCTGCTCTTTCCCTCTCTCAGCTTCTGGTTGGTGCTGGATTCCTTGGCTTATGTCTGTGTCACTCTGATCTCTGGTTTTCTGGTCACACAGCCTTTTCATTCTGTGTCAGATATCCCTCTGTCTTCCTCTTACAAGCAGACTGTGTTGCCTTGAGTGCCCACCCAGATGATCCAGATAACCTTTCATCTCAAGACCCTTAATCACACCTGCAAAATCCCTATTGCCAGAAAAGGCAACCTTCACAGGCTCTGGGATGAGGGAGTGGTTATGGTTGGGGGCCATTATTCAGTCTTCTTCCCTGGGAGCCATGCTGCTGGGCCTGGAGCCCGGAGGTGGGGAAGAGAAGGCACCCAGTTGTGGGTGGAGGGCCTAGCGGTTGACATCATGGCGTCCCCTGTCCCTGTATGGAGGGAGCAGGAGGAAGAAAGGCTCTTAGCTCTCGGTTCTCCCTCCACGCTCCCGGCCCTGATCTCTTGCCAGTGTGTCCCATGAAGGAAGTCGACGTCCTGGGAACAGAGCAGGATGAAACAGAGCAGGGCTTGGCTGTGAACAGCCAGCGAGAAGGTGCCTGGAAATACCGGAGCCCTGTTGAGCTGTGGGCACCAGGGCTGTCCTGGACTCTGAGCTGTGTTTCTCAGAGCAGCGCCTTGGGCTTTAGTTAGGGGCTCAGGCTTTGATTACACACATGCTCCACCTTTTCATGGGGCCCCGGGTCCGAGTCCTGCCATGTAAGAGGACAGAGTCTGAGATTTAAGGCTGAGTTTCAGCCCAGGTTTTGGATTTCAATCTGTAACCCCAGTGCCTGAGTCTAAGGTGGAAAACAGCTATTTGGTTGACATTAAAGGGATGGTATCCCATTAATGGGATCCCGGGCACTCAGGAAAGCACCCTCTGAAATCGGCACAGTCCCCTCCCTTCCGAATGGTTCCAGGCCCAGGTACTTCTGCTGCATGTCTTGTCTTCAGGAACCCCATGCTGTTCTGGAGACTTGCAGTGGAACTGTGATACCTTGCATACTGTAGCTGGCATTGCCATATGGAAATTTAAAACCCAGCTTGGATCAGCAAGAGGCTGGGGCCAGGCCTGGGTTATGGGGAGCCGGCCCCAGGGGCTGCAGGACCAGCCATCTGCTCCTGCTCGGCAGCCCCCAGCCCACACACTTCTCGGCTCCTCTTCTCCGTCAGCCACTTCCTAACGGTGCCCCCTGACACCCCCTTCCCTTCCTCGGCCAGACCCACCTCTCCGCCGTTCTCCATCTCTCTCCCCCGCTGAGACACAGGCTGCCCACCTTGGCGCACGGGCTGGGATTGACATCAGGTGTGTTGGGAAGCTCCCTTGTACAAATTCCTGCCTTCTAATGATGGCCCTGATTTTTTTTTTTTTATTGACATTTGAAACTAAAGACAAAACCAGCTGCTTCTTGAGGGGAAAAAAACAAAACATGAAAAGAATCTCCCATATAACCCGCTGCCCCCCAAAGCCCAAACCAATAAAATGAGTCTAACTAATAATTCAACCTCCCTGCCTTGTTCCCTGTGAGTAAAGCCAGCAGAGGCAGCCCAGCAGGGAACCCTCATTGACGAGAAATTTATCATTGGTAATTTTATTAGGTTTAATGGAGCCAACAGGAGCTACTGATAGTTTCAGTATACTTTTTCCTGAGGGATTTTGTTTTTTCTCCAGAAGGACAACTGTTCTATAGTACCGATATTTGACTGTCTTTATAATTGAGCGTAGCTTGGTTTGAAGGGCAAACTTTACAAAACGCTATCACTAAGAAAAGATGCCAGAGTTTGTGACGTACCCAAATTCGCCACTTGTATCTTTCTTTTAAAAATTTTTCAAGGCTCAGAAGCATATCTACCACAATTATTATAATAATCCTCTAAAGGAGACATTCATCTGTCATGGTTGAAAGCAATTTCTTTTTAGTGGGAATGCTTTAACATATCTTGTTTGGACAGGAATGGCCATCCATTCATTGGTAATTTAAGCAAGTGACTGAAAGTCAGACAATTAGGTTAATGAGACAGTTGGCCTTTTGAAGTTGAATGGAATCAGGGATGAGCTCACCACTCCTCGAGAAGACGTTAAATCTAATCGGAGTAAAAGGGGGAGGGACACAGCTCCCTCCTGCAGTTTCGAGGAAAGATCATGCACACCCAGATTTAGTTCCAAGCATGGAAATCAGATGGTGGGCCCTGTAGACTTTCTGGCAACCACCATGCTATGGAGGAAGAAACAGCAGCTGCTTCGGCTATCACTGGGTAAGATGACAGGCCTGGATTAGGCCTTCCGTGGAGGCCAGAAACTCTTGAGGGAGCAGCCCCGGGCCCTGACACGACAGAACCATGGACACATGGAATGCCCCAAACTGAGGCAGATGGAATTGCTGATAAATGAGTTGAAATGGTAGAGGTCCCTCCAGTGAGAGCTGGTTGGATTTACAGAGAGCTGCTCTATGGAGGGGCAATTTCAGGGCGGCCAGGCTGCCTTCAGATGTTAATCAGAGGCATTCATATATTCTGTCCTTCACCCTTCAAAGGAAGGTGTCAGATGTCTTGATGAAATGCCTCTCCCGCTTACTCAGACATGGGGAATCAGCCACCCTGTTGATAAATGACTCAGGGCGAATCGATAGCGTGAGGGTCAGGCTTGGCTAGCCCCATGGTCACAGGGCAAGAGTAATTATGTCATAATCGGTCTGTGGGGCAGAGCGCAGGCAAGGCTGTGGTCCATGCTGGAAGGCAACATGTGGAATTGGGGGGGGTGGGGATTAAAAGGGATGGGAGCGAGAATTTGGGACAACTGCACTCTGATGGCACTAGCCCTGCCAAATCATCTTACTGCGCAAGAACGGCAGCCCCGCAGATGCCTTTTGGATGTAAAAAGTAGCAGAATTGCAAAATGACAGTGGAGCTTGCAAAGGAGGAGGGGTCTAACAGTTTAGGAGGTCTCCCAGCAGAAGTGGGCCACCTACGTCACACTCAGCTGAACGGACGGGTAGGGACAGAACAATGTGGGTGCTGTGACGTGGAAACAGGGTTGCTTTCCGAGTCCACCCTGGGAGAAGCCACTATCCTGAGGCTGACTTCTCGGTCACCCCCACCTGCCTGGGACCTTTTATGCACGGCCGAGTAACAGAAGAGAGGTACCATCAGGCACCCTCAAGGTTTGGGGAGATAGAACCCCTTTTTTCCATGATGCTGATAGGAGGGAACCGTGGGTAGAGACATAGAAAAAACCCTGCATTCAGGATGTTTCTGGGGTGTCACTACAGACCATACTGGGCCCTTCGGCAGCTGCCAAGGGGTGGCCACTGTGAGAGAGGAGGAAGTTACTTTGGCAACTGGTGTGAGAGATGCCTGGGGTCACGGACAGTGGTTGGCTGATGCTGCCTGCCCTTGGCCGTGGGCATGCATCTCTCCCTGCGCTCAGCGCTGCTTCTTTCCAAAAGCTGCCCACATGTGTCTTCTTTCCCGCTCCAGGACTAGCCAGATGTTCCTCTTGACCCGATGTCCCCTGGAACCTACGGAAGTAGCCATTAGGATTATCTAGGTCTCTGGGTTCCGGGTTGTCCTAGAGTTAGTCCTTCCTGCCTGACCCCTTTGAGTTTTGTCTTCTTTTTGTTGGAGTTAGAGGATCAGGGTGCACTCTCCCTTCATTAAAAAAACAAAACAAAACAAAACAAAAAACCCCAAAACTGAGTCTCTGAGACAATTGTGCATGACCTTGGTCTGTTTTGACCAGCCTTGTGGTTGAAGCACCTCGCCAAATTTGGTTGCCAACCGAGTGGTCGACACATGGCATTGTACCCAGAGTATGCTGCAGGGTGTGGGGCAGGGTCACTTGGATTCTCCGAAGCCTAGGTGAGATGGACGTGGAGGGCAGGTGGGATGACACTAGCCGAAGTCAGCCTCTAGGGTGGTGTTGGACTGGTCAACAGCACTGGCCAGGACCAAAGCCGTATCAGAAGCAAGTTCAGGGCAGCAAAGGTGGATGCTTCTAGGCCCACCTATCCTGAGTTCCTGCATTTCTGGGCTACTCAGAACCCCTTGAATGGGGGGTTTTGTGGACATTCTTAAAGCTTTATCAAGGACCTTGATGTGCCAGGCACTCTTCTAGGTCCTGAGGAAACAGCAACAAACAAACAAAAAAACCCCAACATTGCTTCTTGGAATTTAGAGTCAAATGTAGCTGTAGACAAGAGGACAAGAAATTATGATACGATGTAACAATACATGCTAAGATAAGAGGATTTTGGGGTGTTGGAGTTGGATCCAAGAAGGCTTTTTGGAAAACGTCATCTCTCAGCTGGGACTCTTGAAGTGTTTTTCAAAGATCTAGAAGAAAGAGAAGGCACAGCACATTTCATCATGCATGTGGCCAGAAAGTAGACTAAGGGAGTAGAGAGCCAGGTTAGAAATCTGGTTGCCTAATGCAACCTCTGGTCCCTACCAGGTGGGAATACCGGAGGAGAAGCACATCTCTTCCCTTTTCTGAGGCTCTTTGTCACAATGACCTGTAAGCCAACATCTTCCGCCCCTGGAAGTAGGTCCTGACCGAAGGGAGGACATCCACAGGTTAGACATGCTGTGCTTGGATTCTATCAGCTGCCTGTCCCAGGAAGGTGGCCTGTAGTGGGCTGACTTAGATCAAGCCATTCAAGGTATCTCTTATTTTCTTCTGTGATTAATAGCTTAACAGGCTGCATTGGACTAAAGGCTCCAGTTGACGTCACCTGCCACCCGGAGGCCTCCAACATCTTTCTCTTTTGCTTCCAAGATTCCTGCCTTCCACCGACCTGAGAAACTTAGCACAGGAAGTAATTCCTTCTGTCCGATCAGCCCACATCCTTTCTCCTTTCTCTCTCACATTTCAAAATAAGGTGTACCTCTTCCAGGAAGTTTGCCTGGATTAATTCTACCCAGCAGGCTAGCATCTCCAGGGGCTGCTATCCCACATATGTAACTGAAGTATTTTAAGTACAGAACTTTCAGTCCTTTCTGAACTTTGGTTTTGCTATTTCCTGAGTGGTGCTTGTATTTTCACCTTTGCTGCTGCTTATGCAGTTTTGAGACCCGTACACCAGGTGGTGGTAGTTTCCTCATGCTCTGATTACACATTCTGAATAATTTGCAGAGGAGGAAAACAGAAGGGGAGAACTAGTTTTTGATCAAGTACCTACTATGTGCCAGGCCCTGTGTCACAGCTGATTTAATCCCAAGAAATATTCTGTATGAGGGAGATATTGTTTTCGCTTTCTGGTTAGGTTAACTGAATTTTGGGAGAGGTAAAGTAACTTCCCCAAACTCACGCCATCCTTCGTGGCGAGACTGGGATTGGCCCCCGGGTCTGAGCTCTCCAGTGTTGTTTGATGCCGATTTTCTTTATTCAGTTATGAACACAATACTGAAATCAACCACCGTTTCAAAGTAATTGTTCTCACAACACCTCTGGGATAATTTGGTATCTTCCTCACTAATTTTTATGTTGTAATAGTCCAGAGTGTTTGTAGATGGGCCAAAAAACTGGCTCGGAGGATTTTTCTTAGCACTGGCCACATTTCCCCCCACCTCTGTGGTTGCCAACTTAGTTGTTCGGATGATTCTTCAGGACCTCTAGAAAGGCCTGTAAGTGCTACTGAGACTTGGTGAGGCTGGGAGGGGATCCAGTCAGGATCTGGACTCAGGAATCAAGGTTCTGTGATTCTAGGAGTCAGAGATAGTGAGAGGCTTGGGGGCTAGGATGTGAATGGGGTGGGGATTCCAAGTCTTATGGGCAAACCTAGGGTCTCAGGATTGGCATTCAAGGCAGGGGAAAGAAATCGCTTAGTCTCCAAGGTCAAAGAGGAGATTCTGCTGGGCAGAGCAAAGGGTAACACAGACATGCTATTACTCTGATTTGGAGGGGAGCCTTTGACTTTCACCTTGGGGTTCAGGGGGTTGTGAAAGGTCATTGTAGCTCTCTGTAGAGTGGGTCTGTTCCAGCTGCCAGTGTGCTCAGACCTTTTGGGGCAGAGAAAGGAGGGCTGGGTCCAGAGTAGGGAGAAAAGCAGAAGCCAGGCTGTAGGCTTTTTTCCTTCTCCGATTGATTGCTCCATTCCCCCTTGCCCTTCACTCTACAGACCAGATAAAAAACTCCAAGAGCAGGAGAAAAACAAACAAACAAAAAACAAAAAACAAAAAACAAAACCTTTTAAGCATTTAATATCCAAAAGTATACTTTCCCCACAGTCAGGTTCTCTGAAATTTCTAAATTATTTTTGCTAATCTGCCCTATTCCTTTTACTCAAGAGAGGACATCCCTGTCCATTGACTTGAGAGCCGAGACACTCGGGTTCTAGACCAGCTCTCCAGGTAATGAGAAGTATTACTTGAAGTATGTCTCCTCTCCTCTCTGGGTTTCAATTCTGCCATGTGTGCAATAAGGGGGTTAGAACTAAAGCCATTTCATTCCCGTTCTCTGGTCTGGCTGTTTATTTGGCTGTGCTGTGGCCTCCATTCAACGAGTACAGAAACATGCCGCCACCAGGCACGGCCCTTTCTGGGCTGGTTCATGTAATAATACTTATGTATAATTATTCAATAGTGAACATAATTCAATGATGAAAATAAGTCAGCCTCGTTAATCAAAATAATCCAGCTTCTTCTAGTGGAACTTGCTTCACAGTTAAAGGTAATTTTCTGGGTATCCTGTTGAGGTTTTATTGCCCACCCCATGTTTCCATGAACTGTGTCATTTCTCTGGTGAGCAACTTCCTCGTGTCTTTGGTCCTTTCTGGACTAGGGGGATGATGTATATGTATGTGTGTGTGTGTGTGTGTGTGTGTGTGTGTGTGTGTGTGTGTGTGAGCATGGAGGCATGTATGCATTCATTCCTTTTTCACAGTTGCATTCTCCATCTCACAGCAGGAATATCTGTAATTCTCATTTCTTCCTTGTCATTTGGCTGTGAGTTCCAATTTGTTGGCTTTTTTTTTTTAATTTTATTTTTATTATTTGCCCAAGGGGTACAGGTCTGTGAATCATCAGGCTTACATCTTTCACAGCATTCACCAAAACACAAACCCTCCCCAATATTCATAACCCATCCACCCTATTCCTACCCTCCCACCCCCCAGTAACCCTCAGTTTGTTTTATGAGATTAGAAGTCTCTTATGGTTTGTCTCCTTCCCCATCCCATCTTGTTTCATTATTTTTCCCTCCCTACCCCCCACAACCCCCCACCCTGCCCCTCAAGTTCCTCATATCAGAGAGATCATATGATAATTGTCTTTCTCTGATTGACTTATTTCGCTCAGCATAATACCCTCCAGTTCCATCCATGTCGTTGCGAATGGCAAGATTTCGTTTCTTTTGATAGCTGCATAATATTCCATTGTATATATATACCACATCTTCTTTATCCATTCATCTGTTGATGGACATCTAGGTTCTTTCCATAGTTTGGCTATTGTGGACATTGCTGCTATAAACATTCGGGTGCACGTGCCCCTGAGGATCACTACCTTTGTGTCTTTAGGATAAATACCCAGTAGTGCGATTGCTGGGTCGTAGGGTAGCTCCATTTTCAACTTTTTGAGGAATCTCCATACTGTTTTCCAGAGTGGCTGCACTTGTTGGCTTTTTTTAAAAGAAGATTCTATTTATTTATTTGAGAGAGAGAAAACACGAGTGGGGGGAGGAGCAGTTGGAGAAGCAGGTTCCCTACTGAGCAGGGAGCTGGACATGGGGCTGGAATCCAGGACCCTGGGATCAAAACCTCAGCCGAAGTCAGACGCCTAACCTACTGAGCTACCCAGATGTCCCCCCCCCACCAAGTTTGCTGGCTTTTCAACAGGGATTCCAGAGAGCACCTCCCTCCCTGGAGCATGATGCTCACTGGTAGGGGCATCTGTGCCAGCCACGGAGGGAATGAGGTGAATCGGGCAAGGCGCTCAGAGCACAATGGGGAGATGGGTGAGCAGACAGCTGGTCCAAGCACCATCAGAAGGGCCTTGGGGGTGTGTGCAGTGGGTACATGCCCGGGAGCATGAGTGAGGGGCAGTGCAATCACTTGGGTTATGGGGAAGCAAGAGGGACATCAATGGCTTCAGGGTGGTGATGTTGACCTGACCTTGGAAGACGCCAGGTGCCACTGACTGGGGGGATAACGTGCAGAAAGGTGCATGGGTTTCCTGGGAAGTGTGACTAAAGCCTGGGGCTTCGTGGTCAGATACATCTGTCATGAGCGTAGACAGGACAAAAATAGATCTCTGTCGTGAACCTGTTCATTTTCTGTCAAAGGAAAGAAAAGACCATCCTTAAGAAGGCATTAGGAACAGCCTCATTACGGATGCAACATGTATCAGTCAGAGAAGAAATAGTTACCAGGCCGGAAGTAGCTGGATTTTCAGGTCCCTTTGCTGATCCCTGGCATAAGGTTAAGAAGGGCTCCCAGGTAGGGGCCTGGGTGGCTCAGTCGGTTGGGCTCTGGACTCTTGATTTGGCTTGGGTCGTGATCTCAGGGTCGTGAGAGGGAGCTCCACCTCGGCTCAGAGCTGGGGGAGGAGCCTGCTTGAGGTGCTCTCTCTCCCTCTCCCTGCGCCCCTCCACCCCGCGCTCTGCAATGAAACCCCAGAGACCAGTTTGGCAGCTGTGGCTGAGCTACCATCTCCCGCTCGACCTGACTCCCAGCAAGGCTTCCAGTCCCACCGGCCACAGCCCTGCCCCACTCTGGGCTCTCCACGGATGCTGCTCCGAGGGCCCACCCTTCAAGACTTAAGATTGGGAAGGGGTGGGTGACAGCTCCGCTCGCCTGTAGCGGCAGCTCAGAGGCAGACAGAGGCAGGAGAACCCTTCAGGGGCACTGGCAAGGCCAGGAGTTGGGGGTCAGGGGGCGACTGCAAAAGGTTCTCAGGCCTCTGGTTCCCGGGGTCACAGCGCTTGGGAGCCACGCGGTGGATGGAGCTCCTAGGTCCCCGCGCTTCAGGCGTCACGCTCAGTGTGCTGGAGGGGCCGGAGCGCGTGGCGGAGCCCGAGGTCCGGCACCTGCTGTTCCTGCCCGGACGCATCCCTGTGCCGCTCCCAGCCTCAGTGGGCTTGGACCTCCCTCACAGGGTTCCTGCACGGTTAGGCAAGACGGTAGCTCTGTGCAAAGGGCCGGAGGTGTGGGAATTTTGCCATCTTATTGGCAGTATTCTTTCAGAAAGGCTCATTATGCATATTGATCATCAGAAGGGCTCATTATGCATATTTACCATCATTATTATTATTTGTTAGTGCAGTATCTTTGTTAGGTGTGTATGTGCCAATATTGTAAAAAGTCTAGGAACTGACACGTTATGACTTGAAGTAATACGGGTTACAGCATGCCGCTAGGAGTGTGATATTGAGACAAGAGAGGTTGTGATTATTTTTCCTACGTAAAAATAACTTTTTGTTTATAAAAACAATGCACGTGATTCACAGAAAAATTTGGAAACTTCAGAAGAGACAAAAAAAATTCTGTGATGCACTATCTTGCTACCAGCTTCCATTTTATAACAAGATGCTTGTTCTGTTTCATGACTCGCTTGCTTATCTTGTTTCACTTAACACTGTGGGGGGCATTTCCTGCTGACATTATTCGCTCTACACGGACATGCTGTCATTTCACACACATTTGCATTCATTCCAGTTTTAATCCTTATACATAATGCTGCAGTAAGCACATTTATGGGAAAATCTTTGTATTTCCTTAGGATAAATATTTCCTTAGGATGAATTTGTAAAATCATATTATGGATCAAAGGTTTACTTTTTTCTTTTATTCTATCAATTTTTGTTTTCTGTTTTCTGGTACCAACAGGCGCTTATGAGCAGCACAATTATCTAGCTTCTTCCAAACACTTGATTTGATAATGAGAAACATCTTTGTCTATATGACAGGCAGAAAATGGTACAGGGAGTCTCACTTTTAATCTGAATATCTTTTGTTACCAGTGAGGTTCTCTATTTTCATGTTTGTTTGTTTGTTTGTTTGTTTATGTGACAGAGAGAGACACACACAGTGAGAGAGGGAACACAAGCAGGGGGAGTGGGAAAGGGAGAAGCAGGCTTCCCACGGAGCAGGAAGCCCAATGCGGGGGTGGGGGGTG
>LNAC01000128.1:1067296-1130474 GCA_002007465.1 Ailurus styani | reverse complement strand
GTACAGCAGATAAATAAAATAAAATAAAATAAATAAAAATCTTTAAAAAAAAAAAAAAAAAAGAAGTGATTACAGTCGCTCCTTGTGCACTGCTGCGGGGATGGATGGAGCCCGGACCGCCCGGCTACACGGATGTTCAGGCCGTGAGCCCTTCGGGGATTTATTCTCTTCTCCAGCTTTTTCTTCTGGGTGCAAGAACTGTCCCAGATGGGTCCTTTCCCCATTTAGATGCCCCGTGGTGTTTTTCTATGATATTCTAGTGGTGTTATTCTAGATATCCTGGGCAGATGTGTGGAGGAGGCAGGCCGAGTGCTTTAGAGTTTTGTCCCTAAGAACTAGGCTCCAGAATTTTCTTTGTTTGTTTATTTATTTATTTTTGGGATGGACCAAGGAAGGTCAGGAGGAGGGAAGATGAAAACTTGATTTCTTCTAATTCTCGCTCCTTTTGAAATCAAATGGCGTTCTATCAAATCCATCTCATCTGCATTTGAGTTTTGCTCCCCGGCCCCTTACCCCCACTTTTTTTTCTGGCCTGGGATTTGTCCAAGTCAAGCAGGAGAGACCACCAAGCGTTCTCATCAACCAGAGACCTAATTGTGGCCATTTATTATAGTCACTTATCTGATAGTAGCTTCATTGTCTGTGATAGTTTTACAGGGACAAAATCCACCAGGCAGCCAATGGAGTGTATAAACATGTTACCTCGTGACAGGGTGTCTGTTACTTACTGTCAACACTAACGGCCACATATCTGCAGCTTATATGAAGTAACGATGAGTTTAATAAGCTCCAGTGAAAGCTGCAATGTAAACATCGCATCAGGAGTGTTTGCCTTGTCAGGCCTCTTAAACAAATAAAGGTGATGGAGAAGTACAAACAGAACTGGATTGGAGCCTAATGAGATGGTCATCGGGCGGCGGAGGTAAACCCATGGCTGCTTCGCTGTAGACAACATTATCTTTACAGATGATGCGTTTTAAAAATGTATTATTATTATTATTTATTTTAGAGAGAGAGAAGGGTCAGGGGGCAGAGGGAGAGAGAGAGAGAGAATCTTAAGCAGGCTCCTCCTGACGTGGGGCTCGATCTCACAACCCTGAACTCATGAGCTGGGCGGAAATCAAGAGTCCAGCGTTTACCAGACCCAGCCACCCAGGTGTCCCACAGACAATGCATTTGAATGTAGAATACATTAGAAGGGACGCCGCCTGGAAAATCTCTTCAACTTAAGCTTACCCCAAATTCTGATTTGAGGACTTGGGGGAATTTGCTAACCATCTGGGGGCAAAAATGTGCTGAAATGGGTACTGATTTCGTAGGATTACCAGCTTCAGGAAATAGTGAACCACTTGTCTTTGAAAGAAACCATGTTCAGCACTGAAGAGCTAGCATTACATAGACAAATCCCTTTTGTTAGAAAAATTTCATGTGTGATGGGCAGTAGGTTTCAGTCTGGCCCTCTTGGAATAAAACCATGACCCAAGCTATTAACAGATGGCAGAGTCTGTGGGCTGCATTGATTGGAGTATCTTGAGTTAGTCTTTCTTTCTTTCTTTCTTTCTTTCTTTCTTTCTTTCTTTCTTTCTTTCTTTCTTTCTTTCTTTCTTTCTTTTTAAAGATTTTATTTATTTATTTGACAGAGAGAGAGAGAGATCACAAGTAGGCAGAGAGGCAGGCAGAGAGAGAGGAGGAAGCAGGCTCCCCGCTGAGCAGGGAGCCCAATGCGGGGCTGGATCCCAGGACCCTGAGATCATGACCTGAGCCGAAGGCAGAGGCTTTAACCCACTAAGCCCCTCAAGCGCCCCCTGAGTTACTCTTATATATTCCCACTCTGTAGCTGTGCCTCCATACAAATCCATGGCTATTTGCATTGCCTTACAACCTGAGTTTGGAGGAAGTTGGGAGGTTCCCTTGCTCAAGTGGGAGAAACTTTCCTTGAGCCTGTGGGGAGGGGGCAGTGTGGTCAGCCAGGAAGACCAGCCTCCAGGTCTTCCTCAAAGTCTTCCATGATACCTGTCAGTAGGGATTCATTTCATTCTTCCGGGATTAAAGTATTTTTTTCTCTTTGACTTTAAAATGTAAACAGTTCTGGAAAGCGAGCGTATTAACCCCTTATTGACAAGAGAGGCTAGTTTAAAAGGAGTCATTAGAAGACCTGGATTTAACTCTCAAGCTGACACCTCCTAGATGGGCAAGACTTGAGAAAGTTCCTTCCCTTCCTTAAGGCTCAGTTTCTTCATCTGTAAAATGAGGATGGTGCTGCTTTTTTTTCTCCCCAAAATATTTTGGGGAGTAGAAACTAGTACCAAATAGTGTGCTGCTGTTATTAACAGAATGTGTCATTAGTAGCTCAATTATCCAACTATTCTGAAAGAAGGAGACACCAAATAAAGGGGATTCGATTGGACAGGAGGAGTTCAGAGGAGAAAATTGGTCTGCAGCTGTGTTTCTCAAAGGGTATTGTTCTGTGGACTCTTCGTTCCTCGTTAGGTGTTATTAAAAAGGGAGAGTGTGGTCAAATGCATTTGGGAAAGTGAGGTTAGACAAGTTTCTCTAATACCAGATTTTCAGAGCCTTCAATAATGTATTTTATAAGAGGGGAATTTAGCATGTAAACTTATTTAATTGTGAACTTTCTCTATTTAATAATTTCTTGAAGACAAGTATTCTTTAGAGTTCCCAGTTGGAAATTCCAGCCTAGACCATCAAGTTTTGTTCGGAAAATGGAGAGCTGGGTGGTCCTCTGTGCCTGAGGGTCATGAAGAAGATCTGTGTCTAAGTTGGCAAGGTGCAGAAAGGGGTGGTACCTGGTGGATGCCCAAAGTGAGGAGATGAGATGTGGCTAGGAAGTGAGAGAGAATTGAAAGCAAACGCTCTCATCTTTAGAGTCATAATCAAGGCAGCGTAGGGAGTTGGTTTGAATCTTTGGAAACTGATCAACAACATTTAGAAGCCACCCACAGGGCTGTGCACCTACCATGGGAAAGAAATGCATTTGGGAAATACTGGGTTAAAGAAGTTTTTTTAAATTGCTTTCACTGATGTGCATTGTCAGTTTCCAGGAAGCACACGCAAGCCCTTTTAGGCACAGTCAAGTGAGAGGTGAGAACGCAGAGAGAAGGAAGTTGAGAGAGGAGGAAGGAGAGGAAGTGAATGACCTGGGTATGGTGGGGGACCTCCTGGGCTCTTCAGAGACATCTCCACCACCATGTCCTCAACCGACTTGTCTATGGGTGTGGGAGATTTGCCCCATTCTCACTTCAGACCAAGATGGGTGGAGGGTCATTTAGATGGGCTAGTCCTGTTCTGTGCCTCTGCCAGACACAGCATCAAGGCCCACAAAGTAGGTGTGGAGAGAGGGAAAGACCTGCTGATGTGGCAAAGCTTCAACTCTCTAAACCTCAGCTTTGTCGGTGCCTAGGATAACCTTTGGCCTGTAGTAGCTGCTTAATAAATATTGGTTGAATTAAATAGAATGTATATGGAATGTGAGAGGAAGACAGAACCCTGGCCCTTTCCTCTCCATGCCTTGGGGCACTATCATCTTTAGATTTATAAAGGTATATATGGAATGTACCGTATAGTTTTCTTTAAATGAGAAAAATGGAGTTAAACAGGACAGTGCTAAGAATAATACTAATAATGAGCTGCATGTTACCTTGTTTTATAACAGAGGTGTTCCAGAAAAGTTTGGGATAACTCAAAGTCTATTGCCCATTGTGCTGTGCTATGATTTTAGTTCCTCCTTATCTTCATTTCTGACAACTTTCCAATGGGCAGGAATCCCAAACTCTTCCTACCCAGATACTCCTGCCCCTCTTAACAATCATCTAGCATATGTTATGTGAGGAATCATTTGATAAAGCAGCAATTCTTTTCAGATACGAATTTGAGTATTGATAGAAGACTTTTTACATATCTGTGACCCACCACAGGGGAGGACGGAACTTGAGCTGAACTGAGGATTCCTAGTGAGCTGGAGGCCCCTGGATCCCTCTGTCTTGAAGCATGCAGAGTGTGCTGAGATGGCTACATATAGGGTACAGGAAGGGGCCTTCAGAAAAAGCAAGCATTTTAGCAGGGCTGTTGACTAAATTGTGTCCTCCTAAAATTCCTATGTTGAAGCCTTCCCCCACTAGATGACCATATTTGGAGATAATTAAGGTTAAATAAGGTCATAAGGGTGGGGTCCTGACCCAGTAGGATTAGTGTCCTCCTCTCTCTCTTTCCCAGCCCTGCGAGGACACTGAGAAGGCAGATATCTGCATGCTGGGGAGAGAGACCACATTAGGAACCAAATTGTCTGACACCTTGATCTTGGACTTCCAGCCTCCTTCTGTTGTTTAAGCCCCCCAGTCTGTAGTATTTTGATTTGGCAGCTTGAGCTGACCAACACAAGCAGCAAAGCTGCAGTTGGTTTCTGAAGTCTGCCCTGAATGTGGCATTATCACTTCCAAAGGACCTTTGTCTTATCAATGCTGGTCTCGAGTGACATCGGGCAGAGCTGGTCTGTTTTTTGCTTGGACTTCCCTCAGATTCTTTCTCCCACCTTTCTTAGTTAAGGCGATACAGCTCCACAGACATATGTTCTTTTGGGCTGTCAAAGGGGAGTGTTGTCTCTACCTGTTTCCCTCCCTCCCTGCTCGGCTTCTTCACTACTTTCCACGAGAGTCGACCACCATGTATATTAAGTGCGTAGCAGTGACAGTGCCAGGGACACGCCAGTGCTTTGGTGTGTGGGTGACACGCCGTGTTTTTAGGATGGCAGTGACAAAAGAGGTGCGGAGGCTCTTCCCCAGCAAATGGCAAACTACCCATACTTCCTAGCAGGAAGCCCGGGCCCGTGCCGTGGTTTCAGACTCAGGAAGGACATCTGTGATGAGAGAGCTCAAAAAAGCAGATGGTTGTTGGAGTTGCTAGGAAGCCGGGTTGATTATTTATTTGGAAAAAAACACAGCATATATTTATATATGTAGAAATCCTCCGCTCTCTTTTTAAAATAATTTGGTGAATTCACGGCAGTGAGTATACACCATGTTCTGCCACTTGAGTAAATAATGGAGTCAGACATTTTCTTGTGATTCCTTGTCTCTCCTCAAGGTCCTCTGTTCACCTCGTGCTCAGTCAGGGAAGAGTCCGGATGACAGTTGAAGAGTTCAGCCATGAGAGAGATGTCAACATTTCCATAGATGAAAGAAATGGTTTTTTTGTTTGTTTTTTTGATGGGGATGGGCATAAGAAAATCAAAGATGGCACTAAGTACCTTCTGTTTCCTCATAAATGTCAGGTCAGGGTCCAAACGACTTATTTTTAACAGCACAAACTGCTGACTTGTCTCCAGAGACTCCGAGTTTTCGCTGGAATGTTCAGGAGCAGGGCTGAGGGCAGGGGCGGGAGAGGGGAAAGCTTGATGTCCCTGGCAGCTGAGCTACCACACCAATTTAGATTTTGGAAGCCTTGGAGCAATTAGCAGATCACCGTGCCATCTGCAGGCACTAATTGACTGGCCTGGCCACCTGCTGTGGAGGGTTGGTTTCATTTGACAAGTAGCAAGTGAGATTAGAAGGTCGGAGAGCAGTGGAGACTGCGACTAGCCTCCCGGATGCTGAGGGTCTACAACAGGCCAGCCGTTGTGCACTGATGTTGTCTGAGCTTCGTACCGAGATTAGCACTATGAAAGCATCATAAAGCAATACAGCTTATTATTTTGCCCATTTTCCGATGAGAAAACAGGCTCAGAAATTGGCCCAAGGGTATGTGGCTGCTACTGAGCAAAGTTGGGATGAGTGCATCGGTTTGCACTTTTCTCCTCTGCCAAATCGCCACTGTAAATAAGATGAATCGCCTATAGTCTAATGGGGCACAAAATGAATGGAAGTCCTGTTTTTCTTATTTTCTGAGGTTGACAGACCTGATGGAAACAAGACACACTTTTATAAGTGCAAGAATATTTGCAGACAATAGACACAATTGCCAAGTTGCAGAGTATAAGGACACAGGTCCTGGTGGAAGGAGTACAGAGCATGGGTTGATAAGTAGTCCTGCAAACCTACGATGATAGAATCTTTGGGTTTTGGGGACTAAAGGCCATGAGGTCACACCCAATAGACTAAAATTCCATGGAGACATAGACTTTGTCTTCTTCACTGCTGTAAAATGGTGCCAGATCCACAGCAGATGTTAAAATTTTAATTAAAAAAATGAATGAGTATATGAATATATATATGGATCTTCTGGCTGCTTTTCCAGTTTCCTCTATAGCATTTCATTTGCATGACTGTCATTTACAGCCTTTTCATGGGTGCGGTGCATTTTGAAATACCAGAATATTTGGCTGTGCACTTGAAGGGATTAAATGTTTTAAAGCCACACTCAGCAAGTTAATAATAGTTAATACACAAGTACTATTAGCACAAGAACAATAAAAACTCACAGTGTTTGAATAAGCATCACAGTTTCTGGACAATTCACGTATTCACTATGCAGACATTCTTGGTTACACACTTTCCTGGTGCAGTTCATCTTCCATTAGAGAGCCAAAGAAACCAGACACTTACTTTCCCAGACCCTTTCGTAGCTAGGGTATGGCCATGTGATTCCATATTGGCCTTGGGACTTGAGGGACATGTGACTCTAGGAAAAGAGACCCATTGGAAATTCTGTGTTGAACATTATCATGTCTACCTGGGATGACTGCAACTATGGTAGCCATTTTGCATCCCAAAAGATAGATGCTTAAAGACTAACTTGATAGGCTTAGTTTTGAAGATTGGAAAGATGGAGGAGTTTGGGATTAAATGATGTAATTGAGCTGCTGGACTAACTTTTGACCCACCTTCCTTGAGAATTTTTGGTATGTGATATAATACATGTTCTTATATGCTACCCATTTTAGTTGGGTGTTGTTATTAGCAAATAAAGATATCCTCAAGTACTCTTCCTGTTCAAGGAGAACTACTTGTGACCCAGTAGCACTTTCTTATACACTTACCAAATACATTCCTTACATTTTCTAGTAAGGTATGATCTTTTTTTGGTGTAAGCTTGACATTCATTGTTCCTTGCGCTACACAATATTGTCTCTGCACGAAGCTCAGTGATTTAGCTGAGGAACATAACTGTATTATACTCAGCATGGCTAATGTTCCTTTTAAACACTGTTCACAATTTGGCAGTATAGTCGTGAAGTGCTTTGGGTATATCAGTGTAGCATGGCTGACTGGTTGGGAAGCATGACTTGTGTTTGAAATGTTCTGCCTCAGTAGATTGCATTTTCTTAAAGGGCTAGTGAATAATTTACTGATCCTTATATCCCCAGGGCTTAGCCACTGTGTCATCATCATAATAAGGACTAATATACATGGAGTGCTTATTTTGTGTTGGGCATGGTTTTAATTATTGTGGATGTATTACCTCATTTAGCTTCACAAAATCTAAAGAGATGGTGGCTCAGGTTGTGGACCAGGCAAGATGGCTCAGAGCTTGTTCTCGAACCCATGATGCACCCCTTTTCACCAACAGAAGCTTCCAAATACATGTAGGCTGAATTGAACGGAGCGGAAATGGCTCCCTGATGTGCTGCTCTCTGTGTGATAGGCATGCAGTAAATATTTGTTGCGTGTGGTCCAGCCTCTGCTCAGTTACTCAGGGTAAACTGGGGAAGAGTCTCTGGAGACGCTGTGCTTTGAGCAGGGCTCTGAAGGAGACAGCTGCTCGTGGCACTCTAGAGCCATTTCCTTTGGGGTCACCTGGTCAGGTTCAGCCCAGGACTGACTCAGCAGATGAGGATATCTGTGTGGCAGACCAAGGGGAAAAAGTGGTGACCTTAGCCTGATGCCGGGAAAAGAATCTCTTTGGCAAATCTAAATTCTCTGCTGGCAGCCTGAGGGGAAGGCAGGAAGATTTGGATGTTTTTCCCTGTTCAGTGTTGGGATTTCCCTGAAGTCTGCTCTTGCCTTTTCTGCCCACACCCAGAGGCTGGGAGAGAGCTATGGGTCGGGAAAGGGAATGAGAGAGGTGCTCTCCTAGCAAACCCCACCAGAGCGTCAAGGGGGATGGTGGCAGGGGATGTGTGTTCAGGGTCCAGGACATGAGGATACAGTTAGGGATGGGGAAGTGGTTTGCTCATCATACTATATTTTATGATGCTATATCGATTACATACAGAGATATAGATATTACAGGTGTTGTGGGTGTAATTATAGATACTATATAAAAATAAAGATATAACTTGTACCTATAATACGTGTGTATTTATAATCTACAATCTCTATCTACAGTCCATAATATGATCTATAGCTATATATAGACAATGTGGATAGTAGATTATATATTATATGTTTTATATCTATTTAGTTGAGGAGGTTTTGTTAGAAATGAGATGGAGTCCCACAGTGGTAAATGATTGAGAAAACCCATGGTTGCTATAATAATGAGATTTGTTACTGCCTACCCATCTAGTCCATGTCTGAGAAGCAGAAGGTGTTTTGTAAAATCTCGTTTTGTCCTTGGAGGGTGGGGGGTATACCAGCTGTCCCATGGGACAAGCCAACAAGATGCCTCTTCTGTGACTTGAACGTGGGCATGAGTAAGCCCCCAGGGGTCCTGTCTCTCACTCTATTTATCATGAGCTCCTCAGTCCTAAGCAGCTGTGATAGGCTTTCCATCTCATACATTGCTAGAATGATTTAGCACCTCTGAAATATGCGACAGTGGATTTAGCCATAGGCAATAACCAACAAGCTAGTAAGTGATTGAGTTCAGAGAACTCGTGCGGATGGAGCTATTTTCCCAGGACCCAAGGGGTGTTTCTATTTCCAACCCTCAGCCTAGTCCACCTGCCCCTGGGGACCGTGTGGGCACAGGTGATTCCAGGTGCTGACCAGCAGCCCTCTTCGCGGCCTTCCCTGCCCGGCGATTGTTTCCTCACCATGTGACCACAGCCTCTTGCTGTCTCGAGCTGATAACAGGACCATAAATCTCCCTTCTGGCTGCAGCTTGACACCTGAAACCTCAGCCCAAGCCTGATGTGAGAAAACAAGATAAGACATCGGGACCGGGTATTTTCAAGTTATCCAAGGAGGTAGGGGGATCGTGGTGGGTTACGGCCAGAGATAGCATTCCTCCAGGCGCTGTCTGCCTTGGTGTGTAAATCTCTGTGAGTGAGAGGAATGGCATTACCTGTTGATGGCATCTACCTGCTGGCCCTACTTCAGTTTTCAAAGCTTGTCAGCAGTTCTGTGGGTGCCATTCCCAGCAATAATATAATGGGCTTTGGCAGAATCAGAGAACAAGCTTGGGATTGCTCTGGCCCTGCAGAGAGCTGGAGGTGGATGGGTTACCACTACCTACAAGAGGCTGTCCCCATGTGTTGATCTAACTTTCAAGGCTCCCTATAATCTGGCTGCTTCCTGCCTAATCCAGAGAAGAGCTTCTAGCCATAAGTTCTCTCCATCATGGTGTTTGCTGCCTCTGATGGCTGAGCTGGTCAGGTAGAAGCTAATTGACTATTTTCCAGGGTATCATTGGGAATTCACATCTATAAAGGGGATGTTGAGCAGGACAACTTGTAAGAAGCTCTTTCCTTATGAGCTTCTGTGACTTAATCTCATGGCATAGAACTCCTAGGCCTTCTGAAGGGGGGTTCAGTAAGAGAATCAAGCTGTATGTGGAAGGCATCCATTGTATGTCACGATTCAACGTCTTTTGTCAGCAACTGAAAGAGAACTAATTATGTACTATCTTGGGGAGCGAGAAAGGAGTCACCCCAAACACGTTCTACGCTCAGTGGTTCATAGGGGAAACCCTGATTGAGAATGTCATGGTCTTTAAGTGAAAAGACAAAGCCTTACCTCAAAAAAGGGATTATTACCAAAAATAGAACTGCTTGTAAGGTATAGGGGGTAGGTGGACAGAGTAAAACAATTTTTAACCTGTCCATTGACTCATTCTCTGAAACACAAACAACACACCCCTAGTTGTACAGCACGGTTTGGCGATCTCGGTCAATGACGAAGTATGGCCAATAGGACCACAGGCCTTCCCATGGGCTTGGTAACTGATGACGTCTGTCAGATATGGATGTAACCCACAAAGGTTTATTAAACTCCAGGTCATGTCATCTTCTCGCGTTAATGCCTATTACTTATTCCTCTCACTGCTGGTCTAGCCTGTCATGACTAATGGTATGATGAGCTTCAGAGAGGGAAGCCCATGGCGTGCCTCTCAGCAGGACTGCACCTTGAAGTAATTTTGACGTCTTCATCTCAATTAGGTTAAGCTCACAAAAATCGTGTCAAAGGGGAGCACACCCAGAATGCACTGGGAGATCATGATAAACACTCCTGATGCTTTGCAGCTGGGCCTATCATCTGCGCATTTCACAATAAAATTTTATGATGCGTCCAGACACCCAGCTGCTGATGTTCATGGGGACAGCATTTCCTCTGCTACACCGTTCGTATCTGCCCCACCTGGGGCTCGTTTCCCTTTTCCACCAACCTCTTTCAAATGACAATGAAACTTCATTATCACACCGCTCCTGGGACAGAATTTGAGGAATGTCATAGCCAGAAAAATGTTCTATAGAGGCAACTTCATTTTATTGGACGCAGAGAAACTATTCCGTGGTTGCCAATAAGCCAGAGGACTATTCAGAACTTTGGGAAACATTTTAGAAGGGGCCATTCCGAAGACCCTAATCCTGTTCCAGTGGGTAGAGTCGCCGAATTCTCATGCACCATGTGGCATAGTGGTTAAGAGAGTGGGCTTTGAAATGAAACACACCTGCCTCCATAGCTCAGCTCACTGCTTATCATGAACTTGGTTTCCTCACTTGCAGGGTAGGAATGACTGTCCATAACTGACCAAGAGGCTGTGTGTGAAGCACCCAGCACTTTGCTGGGCACGCACTAATGCTCAGTAGACCGTGCCTGTTGTCATTACATATTGGATGTTGACACTGCATTCTAGGCATTAAACACGAATGGGGATCTAGTCCAACTTTCTACTTACTGCACAGCATCCCCTCCCAGTGAAGAATTCTCAAAGCGAAGGATTTACATTTTTGCATCGGGTGCATTCACAGTGCATTAAATCAACCATGCCATCCTGCCCATCTTAAGGGACAATCCTACCCCAGGTCATTGCACCCATTCTAAGAGCTGGTATCTCCTGGTAATTCCATTTAATAGCTTCTCTTGAAGAGGTGGGTAGAGATAGTTCCCCCACCATTTTTTGCATTTAATTGCTAATTTTTCAAGCTGCACATGAATCTTTTCTTCTTGTAAAAGCTATAATATTACACAACCGGCTACACTCTGTCTTGCTCGGTACCCTTAGGTTCTCTGCTCCTCTCTCTCTTCCTCTGCCCTCAACCCTAACGTAACCACAGCCAGTGGACTGATGGGTACCTTTCCCCGCATTTCCCAATCGATTTCCATGCCTAGTGTTGCTGTGTTCATAGAAAATATCCGGGTGGTGTGTGTGTTTGAGTGTGTGATTTAAGCAAATGGGCGTCTGTCATGTTATTTACATTTGCTTCTTCTTTTTTTTAAAGTTTCTATTCATTATTTGACAGAGAGACACACAGCGAAAGAGGGAACACAAGCAGGGGGAGTGGGAGAGGGAGAAGCAGGCTTCCCGCCGAGTAGGGAGCCTGATGCGGACCTCGATCCCAGGACCCTGGGATCATGACCTGAGCCGAAGGCAGCCACTTAATGACTGAGCCACCCAGGCGCCCCGCCTCTTCTTTTTTTAAAACTTGATTTGTCTTAGAGACCTACTCATTCTAGAACAAAGAGGTTAGCAGCACTTCCTCTGCAACCAATGAGTCTATTGGTTTATTTTGCCCTCTTGTTGGGCATTTTGTTCATTTCCAGTTTTCAGTATTATAAAAAACACTGCAGTTGACAGCCATGTGCATGCTTTAGTACTTTCATTATCTTATTCACACATGTGTTTTCCAAGTGGGAAGTAGAATATTAAGTTATAGGGTAAGATCATTTAAAATTCTGATGAATGCTGCCCGATTGTTTTCCAAAGTTGCTTCACCAATTATACTCCCATTTCTGTTGTCTCTATTTAAAGGAAATGTAGCTTGCGGAAAAGGTTTTGAATCAGGCCATGCCGAAGTTATAGCCAGTGCCTATTCAATCACTGGCCACGCTCCTTGGCATCTACCCTCGATCTACTGACTTATTGTCAGTGGATTGGCTGACAGTCAAAGGTATTATTGGCTCCTGTGATGGGAATGGAGATCCAGGAAAGAAAGCCCTTCCTCAGTTCCAGACTCTGAACCCACAGTATCCTCAAGTTTTGCAGTTGGGTGTTATGACTTGGAGGATTAAGAGCGTGGGTGAGTACATGCCTAGAAATCCCTGGGGTGCTGGGGTCTACCGCGGGGCTCTAGCCCTGCCTTGGTATTCCGAGGTTGTGAAGAAGGTGTGGAGAGAAACCAGTCGTCGCGACTTCCATTGATCAGTGGCTAAACAAACACAGGACCAGAAGTCAAATGTCAGAGTCATAGAAATGTTGTCAGGTTTGCCCAGAATGAGAAACTAGTTAGGTTAAACCTCCTTCTTGGGGCAGGAATTCTTTTATCAAATGTACACCCTTATTCTTACATCTCTTTGCCTGGTTCTTTTGGCAGCACCTCAGGGAATGTAAAATTCCGATATTCGTGAAATTCTGCTTCTTCTTCTTTCTACTGATTAAGTGCTTACCCCCCATCCGCTCTGTTCCAGGTGCAGGGATCAGTGCTGGGAGATCGGTGGTGAATGACCTACGGTCCAGATCTCACAGAGCTGAAGCCTTATAAGCCTCCAACCCAGCAGGGCACTGAGGCTTGGGGAGGGGGGACAGCAGGATCAGGGAGAGAGTCAGTCCTCCCTCCAGCAAACATAGTCCATGACACCATTGCACTTGGAGTCTGGGCAGAAGATGCTACACAGGGGGTTGGGAGTTGTCATGGCACTTGAGCCCTGAGGAGACCCAAAGGGCGTTTCTGGCTAGGGCAACATCCAGGGGGGCCCCACAGTTGCCATTTGAGGGAGATTTCCTGCATTATTTCATCATGGCTAGAGATGCAGTCTCCGCTGAAAAGGTTGGAACCCCTCCCAGGTCAGAACAGGAGTCCTGTGGATTCTCCTGCCAATACCAAGAGTGACCCTGTACAACACAGGGGAGGCAAAGGAGACCCACCCACCCAGGAAAGTCCTGGCGCCCACATGGGCAGCATGGATTGTCACGCCCACTTGGCAACTACCAACCTTGGATCGAATGCAAAATATCGGGTCACTCCTCCTCTTAGCCTTGATTTCTTTCTCCAAAGTTTAATGTCTAGCTTTCCTTTTCATGTCTTACTGAAATTATGAAAGGCCCAGAATTGTGAGCCATTCAAATTGGGGATCATTAGAAAAAGTTAGGAGACTTATGTTAGGGCAAAGAAGACATCATGCCAGATGCAGAGCAGGAGAGAGAGGCTTAGGAAGGGGGCTTTGGCATGGACTCTGTGTAGGGAGAGTCTTTATATACGTGTGTGTGTGTGTGTGTGTGTGTGTGTGTGTGTGTGTGTGTAAAAGGGAGGTGGGGAGTTAAAGGCATCTAAGCCGAGAGCTGAGCAGATTATGTAGATAAAGGTTAGTGAAAGCTTTTTTTGTCTTAAGCGCCAACGTTCCTACGTTCCTCCTGGAGCAGGCAGAACGACTTGGAACCATAAAACCAGAAAGGCGTTGGACAGTAGAATGAATGACTTGACACAGAACAGGTGCCTCTTGGTATGTGAATTATTTGGAACAAGCAAAATGTATCTACAAGCATCTCATTGAAATGCTGAGAAAAAAATACCAGGAAAAGGATCTGGTTCAGGGATTCTCAACTGGGGGCAGTTTCTTCCCTGGGGACATTTGGGAATGTCTGGAGACATTTTTAATGGTCCCAACTGAGATGAAAACTTACTGGCATCTTGCGGTGTGTGGGTGGCTCAGTTGGTTAAGAGTCCAACTCTTGATTTCAGCTCGGGTCATGATCTCAGTGTCCCCTGCTCTGTGAGGAGTCTGCTTCTCCACCTCTCCCACTGCCCCTCCACCCATGCTCTCTCTCTCTCAATTAAACAAATAAATCTAAAAAAGACCCCAACTACGGGCATCTAGTGGGTGGGGGCCAGGATGTCACTTAACGTGGTTCAGCGCACAGGACAGCTCCTCCCCAAATAAGAATGATTTGGTCCCAAATGCTATTAGTGCTGAGTTGGAGAAACCAGGGTCTGGTGAGAAAAGGATGGCAAATAAGTATTTAATTCTGTGGTACTAATGATTATTTTGAAATACTGAAAAATTAAAATTGCATATTTACTTTGATGTTTTTGTGTTTCATTAAATATGAAAATATTTAGGAAAGGGTTTTTTTTTTAAAGTTTTTTTGGAACTTCTGTCTTCCAGCACAAATGTTTCTAATAAGATATTCAGGTCTTCAGTTCACATACCCTGGGGCTTTCAAGAATTTAATTCTTGTGATGGATGAAGGACTACTGCAGGGCCACTATTGATTAAAGAATGAAAACTGTTCTGTTTGAAACACTGTGGTCCGAATTTGGGAGATGGCGTCTACACAACCATCCAGCGAAGGGATTTTCCTGGGAGTTCAGATTGCCAGAATTTTGGTACAATATAATAACAGAATAATCAGGTTTGTCTTGTGCCAGGGGTGTGACAGTGTGAAACCAAGTACGTGTAGGTATTAAGGGTCTGAGAAAAGATTTTTGTAGGTAATTTCCCACCTCGTCCCGTGTTTTACATAACAAATTTCTAAACATCGCTCGGAAGGTTTTTATAGTGAACACTACTAAGATTTTATAGTTAACTTGTGCTGTGTTTGTTTACACATTTCAACCTACCTCTTCATGCCTCCATTCATCCATAAATCTACCTTCTATTTTGATAAATTTCAAAGTCCTACATTTCATCAGTCACTCCTAAATACTTTACTTTGCATTCACGAAATAGAAAAGAGTGTCTGGTAAGTTTTTTTTCTTTAAGTGGAGTGTGAATTCTGCACATAAAGGCACAAATCTCTCGGTGTACTTTTGAGTCAGTTTTGACAAATTGATAGACCTCTGTAACCCAAACCCCTATCAAGGTATGGAACATTACCATCAGTCCAGAAAGTTCCCTCATGCTCCTTCTCCATCAGTCTCTGCCTCCTGCAACACTGGTCTGACTTTTTTCCCACCCTGGTTGGTTTTGTCTACTCTTGCAAAGCATTCTTGGCAACCCAGGGATGAATTCTGGCTCTCCCCCCAAATCAAGCTGGCCAAGCATGTCCGCTCCCCTAAAGGGGAGTCCCTCCCCACCTGGCTCCTTCCCTCAACTCACCGCTGTCCTAGGGGTTTGTTAGGCACCAACTCAGAAACTACTGCTTTAAGTCTCCCGTCCAACTGGGTAGCTGCTTTGCAACCACTCTTGTTTTCCTTGCTGTCCACATGGGAGCAGAGCTGACTAATAACATGACAAAACAGATGTTCTTACTATTTAAATCACTCTTGGATGACCCTTCTATTACTTGCAATCAAATACAGGCTCTCTATTGCCGATAGGCAGAAATTAAAATTATTTGGAATTAAACATACAAGGTCCATCAAGATCATATGCCCGTCTCCTTTTCTGATCTCATCTCTTATCAGCTCTTCCCAAACACCCTAAATTCTGGCTATACTCAACTACTGGTAATTACCCTAAAATGCTAAGCTCTTTGCTGGAATTCCATCTTTCCTTTGTTTGCTTTGGTAATTCCTACATAGTCTTCAGAATTAATCTCACCTAGTCCTGGAAGCCTTGGTGTATCTCCCCAGCCACCCCTCCTAGAACTTATGCATTCAGAGGTAGCCGCTGTTATGAGACTGGTATATCCTTACAGAATTTTATCAATGCATTTCTATGTAAAATAGAAATAATTGTAGAAATCATCATTGACATAGTATTCTATCTGTTAATGTGCAATCAAGTATTTGCATTGTCTCCAACTCACCTACCATGTATGTAATCCATCCCTGAGCTGCTTCCCCTCCGTCTTTGGGATGTGGTTTGGGTATGGCTTGTGTGGAATAACTATAGGGATTCGAGGTTCCTGTAGTTTGCTCTTTTTATAGGGAATTCAATTCTTGTTCTTGGCCCCAAGTGTCTTTCTCCCCCTGTATGTCTGACTTCTTGAAGCTGTAGAAAGTGCTAACAAACATACAGCAAGGAAATCGGATTCGGGGACGGAATCACCCGGCCCCAGGCAATGACCTTGAACGGGCCTGCCCTGAGCTGAGGTGTTCCAGTACCGAGGCAGCAGATGGTTCTGAAAGGCTTATTGTGAGGTCCTGCTGTGCACTACTCGGCTGGCAAAGCTGCCTCCTGGCTTGCTGTCCCTTCTCTTGGTCTGACCATTAGACCTGGAGCCCCAGGACCGTCCCCTCATACCGGCTCAGCCTGATTCACGTCCACACGGTTTCAAAAGCCATTTTACCCTCTTGTCTCTGATAGTTTCTCTTGAGATAAAAACAGATGCTCAGTTCCCCCCTTGTTTTATTATATTATTATATTTAAAGACAAACTGCTTTGGGCATTAAAATACTGCTATCTCCATCTGTTTGTATCATTTAATTTCTTGCCAAAAATTTACACGCTAACATGATTTTAATGGGCAAAACCAAAGCTATCATTTCCTTTCACACAAGGCAAGTCAGGGATGTGCATTTACCACTGTCCCTACTTCATGCCTTCATCACATGAATCCTCCCTGAGGATTTCACATGAAGAAAAGTTTGCTAAAACATTTGGTTTATTTTAAGTAATATTTTTTCCAATTAAAATACAAACGTATCAGTGTATACAACTAGGAAAAAAACTCCTAGAAAAACGCAAAGAGATTGTGTAAAATTGTGCCCCCAAATCGTTCTCTTCTTGAGAGTGACCTTAAAAATGCAGTTTCTTCTTTCCTAGCAAAGAAAGCGAGTGACAACTCAAATATACCTAACTCTGAGTTGCTGCCTTTTCTCCGGAGTTTACATAGTCCTCGAGTTAACCATCTCCATGTGCGACTGGTGATTCCAGAGAAAGACTTTCAAATGGAGAAAGCCAAGTGCTCAACATGGACAAGGTAGGACAGATATTTATGACATACTTATTACAAAGCCGAAACCCCCAATGATCAAAGCAAGTGTTTAATGTCATTTGATGATCATCATCTTACTTTACGTCAAGTGGCCTCAGTGTTCATTTTAATTGTACTGGGTACTGTAAATCTAGTACTGAGCACTAGGATGAACGGGATAGGGTCATAAATTATTTTTGTTTGCAATATTTTTTACTTTTATTCGCTTTTATTTTTGTTTAAGTGTTTCAACTTTTTAAGGATTTCTGTTTTAGAAAAGATTTATTAAAAAAAGGCAGTGGGAAAAAAAAGATTGTTTATTTGAGAGGAGAGAGGGTAAGAGAGAGTGAGTGAGTGGGGGGAGGGGGAGAGAGAGATGGAGAGAGAGAGAATCTTCTAGAAGACTTCCTGCTCTGCACAGAGCCAGACACGGGGCAAAGTTTTTAAGGATTTCTAGTGCAATTCATTAGTCTGTATTGTATCTGTATTTGATTTAGGTATTGTTTTAATTTCTATAAAGGTCTTATGTTTTAGAAGTATGAAGAAAAATATAGAATTTGATCTATTCTTCTTTTTCTTGGAAAACCGAGTGCTTAAGACTTGCAACCTTTAATTTCAGATCACGAAATTATATTTTATATTGTTTATTTCAGGTAAAAAATTAGATGTGATGTTTCTGCAACAGTTTATACTGGGGCCATTAATTTTATGTTCTGTCAACGGGAGCTATGTTATGGATAAGAAACAAAAATCGGAACCAGACCATTTGTTAAGATTATCACTTTAGATTTAGTGTCAGACTTCAAACAAGAGAAATCATCTTGTTTCATCTCAATAAACACAGAAAGTATAAGAAACTCTTCTTTTCTGAGCTGGTAGTGATTCTTCTTTCTAGATCTTTCTTCTGATTTGTTTAAAGCATAAAGTGCTGAGGCTCTGCCCCAAAGGATGAAGGCATACGAATCAAGGAGATGGCATATCTCTCTGGCAGACATAATTTTCAGAAGTTAAATTGTTATTTTATATGGCTGGAAGGGTGGTATATTTGCATATAAAAAAATAAATGCATCTACTCTGGAAAAAGGAAAAAAGAAAGACACCAAGAGGAGAACCCTCTTTACCATCCAATTAACCACACTGGGTACGTGTCCTTCAAAGCTCTCTCTGTAATTTAAAGATTGCTATCATACATATAATTTTGAGATCTTTTTTATAATAAGAATTCTGTATTATTAATTGCAAAGCTATTTTTACATTCAACTTTCTGCACAGCTGGATGCTTTAGAACATGTTCTTTGAAGTGGATTTTTTCTGGATCACAGCAAATATTCCTGTCCCCTAGCACGTTAGTGCGGAGCTTCACCTGTAGGAGCAGTGCCCTCTTTGTCACTGACAGCACTTCTCTGAGTCTGAGCTCCATCGCGGACCCAAGACAAGATAGGGGTGCATGGAACTCAGGAGGCTCGTGCTGGGAAAATTCTCTGGCCTGGGGAGTGAAGAGGTTTTTTTTTTTGTTTGTTTTTTAAGATTTTATTTATTTATTTGACAGCTAGAGAGATCACAAGTAGGCTGAGATTGGCAGGCAGAGAGAGAGGAGGAAGCAGGCTCCCCGCCAAGCAGGGAGCCCGATGCGGGGCTCGATCCCAGGACCCTGCGATCATGACCTGAGCCGAAGGCAGAGGCTTTAACCNTTTTTTTTTTTTTTTTTTTTTTTTTTTTTTTTTTTTTTCCGAATGAAGAGTTTTTAAGGCTTCCGGTCCTTGGCTCTGCCACATATGTGATATACGACCTTAGGCCAACAACGATCCCTCTGGCCTTTGTTTTCCCGTCTGTAAAATAACATGGTTGGATTTAATAATCTCTCAGCCCCCTTCCAACTTTGACACTGTCTTCTCCTCAGTGACAGTGAAAACACTGAATGAATCACCCAGCTAAATATTCACACTGAATGCTGGATGAACTCAGTTGGTCTTTCAGAAGAAGGCCCTTTGAGGCCCAGATCAAGAAGGAAGACATAAAACTCACTGCCCCTACCCCTGACCTGAGACACCCGGCAGCTGTCCCATTTTTGAGAGTGAATTACAGAATGACCTCTCCCCTTCTTTTGTGCTCCCCCTGTGGGCCGAGACAGTAAATTCTTACTTCATGGAATTAATTTCTAGGGTGTCTTCTTTTTTCCTCTCCTGTCGCTGCCTCATACAAACAGATGGGGAAAGGGCAGAAATGGATGGCGAGCGCAACCATGCAAACGCATAAATAGGGAAATTTGGAAGTGGAATTTGGGGAAGGAGTCCAGGCAACCGGGCAGAGGGGAGCTGCTGCGGCCACGGCGCAGGGAGGCAGATGGTCCCAACGGACCCCGACAGACCACGGGACGGCCTCGTGCTCTGGCCCTCCTTGGGGCTGCCTCTTCTGCTCTGACTCAAACCCTAGAATTGTTTCCCGGCTTTTCAAGCTGCACACAGGGCACATGGCACAATCTGGTAATTTAATCGATTCCTCCTGGTCGATGGGGCCTGCAGATGAACGATTGGGTCTTTTTTCTTGGCATAGAGGAGGTGCTGTGAAAAAGTGTTTCTAAGCACGTGGAATAAAGCAGTATGGGGGCGCCTGGGTGGCACAATGGTTTAAGCACGGGACTCTAGGTTTCTGCTCAGGTCATGATCTCGGGGTACTGATATCGAACCCCATGTTGGCTCCATGCTCAGCGGGATGTCCGCTTGAGATTCTCTGTCCCTCCTCCATTCTCTCTCTCTCTTAATCAGTCAATAAATCTTTTAAAAATATTTTATTTATTTGACTGAGAGAGAGATAGCTGGAGAGGGAACGCAGAAGAGGGAATGGGAGGGTGAGAAGCAGACTCTCCCCAGAGCAGGGAGCCCAACGGAGGGCTCCATCCCCTGACCCTGGGATCATGACCTGAGCCGAAGGCAGACATTTAACAGCTGAGCCACCCAGGTGCCCCATTTTTTTAAAAAGATTTTATTTATTCATTCGAGAGAGAGAGAGAATGAGAGAGAGCATGAGAGGGGAGAGGTCAGAGGGAGAAGCAGACTCCCTGCCAAGCAGGGAACCCGATGTGGGACTCAATCCTGGGACTCCAGGATCATGACCTGAGTGGAAGGCAGTTGCTTAACCAACTGAGCCACCCAGGCACCCCCCCCCTTTTTTTAAGAGGGACCCAAGCACTAGGTATGGGAACCCAGTGGGAACCTGATGGGAAGGTAGTCATCCCTTGGCTAATTTATTTCAAATCACACCCAGGAAATCCAGTTTATTTAAGCAAATCCTGGTCCAGGAGTTAGGGCTGAGGGAGATCCTCTGGGAGCAGCCACAAATACTAAGTACTGCAGAGCTGGATGAGGCAAGGCCAGAGATCCAATGACTGTTTAAGTTATTATAGAATGTAAACTCATCAGATGACATCTAATCCGGCCATATTTCCCTCAATTACTTCACTCCAGCAGGGTTTACTTTCCCATCAGTACTGGATCACAGAGCTGTCAGCTGCCGTTTTTGAAGGGTGATTTGTTGGCCTAATGATGATACTGAAATCTGTTTATGGTTGTTTATCTAAGGGTCATCTTTCCTCTGAGGCAGCTTTCTTCTCCCGGGATTCTCCTGGGACAGCTCTCTTCAATTCCCCAAACAGAACAACTGTCGGGATTTCATAAGGGGTAAATATTCTATCCATGTTAATTTTGTGACCTATGACTATCTCATAGTTATTGAGCCAACTATGTTAATAATGATGCCTTCTACACGGAAGATGCTTTAATGGTGACCCAGCACACTCATATGTGTTAGGCTAATTATACCTAGCACAATGATTCTACACATCAATTGTACTAATGGTAAAAACAATGATGACATATATGGGGCAGTTTGCAACGTTGCAGGCATTGTTCGAAGCAACGACCCCAAGATATGAGCACTACTATCATCTCCATTTTATGGAAGAGGAAATTAAGGCACAGGAGGGTTAAGCAACTTGCCTAAAGTCACACAGCTGGTAATCTGGGCTACTTATTGAAGGTAGAGGCATGAGAACCTCGAGGTATGGACGAGTGCAGGGCAGAGGGGAGTGAAAAAGCACTTCCAGGGGGATTCGGCCCTAAAATAAATGGTGACTCTCAGAAGGCTCAATATATATTTTTAAAAATTATGTATTTTTCTTGTAATTTTGTGGTTATTCCAGTGTTTCTACTGAGTACCTCTGAGACCATGCACAAGTCTCATGCACGTCCAAGTTTGGAATTTTTCATGTGTGCAGTGATGCGTTGGAATAGCGGGGTTGTTCTTATACTAGATTCTAGACAAAAGGGAACTCTCATGCTTGGAGGATTCAGTTCTTCATTGGCAGGGAGTGTTTTTTTTTTTTTTTGCCTCATGACTATGGATCTGTGTCGTTGGCTTTCAAGGGTTTCGTAAATTCATGGAAATTGTTAACAAATTTGATTGTAGGTAAGCAGGTACATCTTTCTGGGGAGCGGTTCCATAATTTCCAGTAGCTTATCAAATGACCCATAACACAAAAATTTCACTAAGATTAGTGACTAATTCACATTGTCGGTTAATAATCAAAAGGGAGTGGTAGAGCTTGGGAGTCTGACACCAACAGGTAATTCTGATATCCATCTGCTATTAGCTTTTTGTATTCCAAAGATAATTCCAAAAAAAAGATTGCTAAGATTTTTACTAGTGTTAAGAAAGTGAAAAGGCAACATTTACAAAATTTCACTGTTTCTTTTGATAAAAGTACTCTACTTTGTAAAAATGGAATTGACATTAAAGAAAATGCCTTTAAAAATTTCCTATTTAGCTTTTTTTTTTTTTTAAAAAAAAGACTTTATTTATTTATTTGAGAGAGAGCATGAGCACTGAGGAGAGGCCGAAGGAGAAGCAGACTCCCTGCTCAGCAGGGAGCCCGATGTGGGGCTCAATCCCAGCACCTGGAGATCAAGACCTGAGCTGAAGGCAGACACTTAATCAACTGAACCACCCAGGTGCCCTTAAAAATGTCCTATTGAGTCTTTACTTTAACATAACTATTCATCATTTTGGTTTATTTCCTCCCAAAACTTTCTGTATAATACTTATTTATACAATAATTGTAGTTGTAATACAGATACAACTTATATGTTACTTTTTATTTACTAGTATATCATAAATATTTTCCATAGTTTGAAATAAATATAACTTTTAATAATTTAAGAGTAGTCCACTGAGTTGATGTTTCATTCTTATTTTTGATAGGGTTTTGGAATTATGCACTCAGAAAAGTGTGCAAATCATAATGGTATAGCTTGATGAATATTCACAAAGTGAACATACCCATCCATGTAACAAATGTCCAGATCAAGAAGTAGAACATTACCAGCCTCTTTCCATTTACTATCATCCCCTTTATCAAAAAGGGCCACAATCATGACTTTTCACACCATTGGTTAATTGTGCTTCTTTTGAAATGTATTTATACACTCACATTCACAATCATATGGTGTATATTCTTGTCTGGCTTTTTCCTTTCAGCCTTATTTTTTGTGAGATTCATTTATCACGACGTGAAGCAGTAGTTCATTTTCATAACTGCATAGTATTCTCTTGTAAGATTTACCACAGTTTGTCTAAATTTTACTGTTGGTAGACATTTGGGTTATTCCAAGTTTTGAGTTATTGCAAATAAGGCTGTCATGACCATTTTTGTACATATCTTTTGGTGCACACAGGTAACAATTTTCTGATGGGTATATATCTAGGAATGGAATTGCTGAGTTATGTTGCATATGCTGTTTAGCTCTCATAGACACTATGGACAGGTCTCCAAAGTGATTTTACTGACTAAGACTTTCAGCAGCGGTAGTCCATTTGCTCCTAGTACTTAATAAAAAATTTTCAGATAGATAAGTGGGGTGTGTGTGTGTGTGTGTGTGTGTGTGTGTGTATTTGTGTGTGCATGTGTGTGTAACTGAGAGAGAGAAAGAGTGACAGAGTTATTATATACAGACACCTAATAGCATTGTGATTAATATGTTTAAGAAAAAAGAATACATGACTAAAATTTTAGAAATTAAATGTAATGTATAGAAAAGAAACATAAACTTGAGAACTAAAACTAGAATATCTGGAAAAAGAAACCGACTTTTATAAAAAGATTTTATTTATTTATTTGAGGGAGAGAGAAAGAGAGTGCAAGTAGGGGCAGGGACCGAGGTAGAGGGAGAAAATCCCGGACAGACTCCCAGAGCACAGAGCCTAATGCGGGGCTTGATCCCACGACCTTGAGATCACAACCTGAGCTGAAACCAAGAGTTGCGCAGTCAACCAACTGAGCCACCCAGGCTCCCCAAGAAATAAACTATTTTAACAATAGATTAAATACAGATGGAGAGAGGATTAATGAGCTAGAAGATAAATCAGCAGAAAACATATATACTTAAGTATAGAGCAAAGAATAATACAAACAATAATGTAACTAATATGTTGGGATTTTTTAAAAAGATCCTATATAATTCAAACCTCAGAAAAAGAAGAGATAGCAAATGATGCAGAACAAATGTTGAAGAGATTAAAAGCCACAGATTTTCCCAGACTGAAAAAGACATCAAGTCACAGATTCAAAAATCACTACAAATCCCAAACTGGCTAAAAGAAATCCACTGCTAGACATAGCTTAGTAAGACTTAAGAAAACCAGAGATAAAACAAACACAAAAACAAACTTGAAAGGAGCTAGAGAAACTTTGAAAGGCATCTTCAAAGGAAGAAAGTAAGACTTTAACTCATTTCTCAAGAGAATCAATCAAAGCCAGAAGATAATGGTATATTGTACTTATTTTTGAAAGAAAATAACTGTCAACTTAGAAATCTACACTCAGAAGAAATATTTAAAATGAAGGCAAAAGAAAGTCACATTTTATAAAAACAGAAACAACTTATCAGCTTATCTATACTAAAAAAATACTACTGTGAGTTCTTTAGGTAGAAGTAAAATGATCCCAGATTGGAAAAAATAATTGTAGAAGAAAACACAAAACAATATAATGGATAAGTACATGGATGGATGATTTTCATAAAAAATAATAATGTCTCGTGGGTATGAAATATATGTGAATACAATACTTGACAACAAAGCTCGAAAAGAGAGGAAGATAAGTGGAATTTAAAATGTTTTATAAGGGACACCTGGGTGGCTCAGTCAGTTAAGCGGCTGCCTTTGGCTCAGGTCATGTTCCCGGGGTCCTGGGATTGAGGCCCGCATCAGGCTCCCAGCTGAGCTGGGAGCCTGCTTCTCCCTCTCCCTCTGCTTGCTGCTCTGTCTTGTATCTCTCTGTCAAATAAATAAATAAAATCTTTAAAAAAATGTTTTTTTTTTTAAAAAGATTTATTTATTTATTTTAGAAAGAGAGGGTGAGAGAGCAAGTGTGAGCAGGGGAAGGGGTAGGGGGAGAGGGAGAGAGAATCTCAAGCAGACTCCCTGCTGAGTGCAGAGCCTGACATGGGGCTTGATCCCAGGACCCTGAGATCATGACCTGAGCTGAAATCAAGAGCCCACCACTCAAGTGACCTTGCTACCCAGGCACTCTGGAATTTAAAATGTTTTTAAGTCCATGTTTTATCTTGGGCCATAAAATTTCCAATTTGTGTTATCTTCACAAAGTCAGGGATGGATGCTCTAATCTTCAGGGTAACCACTAAAAAGAAATAGTGGAAGAATGCACAATTAACAAGACAAAAGTGGAGAACAGAAATCTTAAAAAAACCGTCAAGGCTTCGTTCAAGAGAAGGGAGAAAAGAGAGTAAAAGGAAAATATAATAAGTGAGACACTATGAAACAAACAGTAGAATAATAGTTTAATTACAAATATATTGATAGAATCATTAAGTGTAAACGTACTAAATGACATTATTAAAAGACAGAGATAATAGGCTGGATTAAAGATCACAACCAGCTCTATGATGCCTGTAGGAACAGATCTTAAATATAAAGATACAAACATCTTGAAAATAAAATGATGGAAAGATACATGATGTAATCATAATATAAAGTAAGCTGGAATAGCTATACTGATGGATAAAGAAGACAAAGTCCAGAAGTATTATTGTAGCAAAAGAGAGGTAGTTGATAATGATAAAATGTCAATCCATCAGGGATACAGAACAGTTCTAAAGTTGTATGTAATTTATAGCATAGCCTCAAAATACAGGAAACTAAAAAAATGACCAAGTTAAAGGGAAAAGTAAACAAATCCACAGATTTGGAATACTCAAAATTCTCAGAATGTAGCTTTTGAGAATATCAAGATCAACTATTCTTTTCTCATATGTAATACTAAAAAAGATTTTAATGTGCACAATATGTTCTATTCTTTTGAATAATTTCTTTTGAATAAGGAAGAAGTAAGAAGATATAATTTTTTGACTTTGATATGAATATACACATTAAATTCCCCGAGAGCTCTGTCTATATGCAGTGAATGAGCTTCTTTATTTTTTTTTCTCATGTTTCCCCCTCCCACTGGACCTCAGGTGCAGAGAATCACCTTATTTATATTCCTTAATTCAGAGCACATTGTCATCATCTTTACAAGGCCTCTTTTTTGTTTAAATTTATTTTATTTTTCCCCTTCTTCAACTTCTACTCCCACTCAGTCTCAAAATCCCACCTTCCTTGTATGTTCTCTCCAAGTATCCTTGGGAATTACAACGCTCAGAATTTCTTGACCGTAAAGTTCCACTTTATATTTTGCCAACGAAAAATTCTTATAAAGGATTTGGAAGGCAGAATAGATGGAGACGTCACTAATTTTCCTCCCTCTGTGGCATGTGGACGTCAGGATTTAGACGGATGACATTTTACAACGTTGTACTGCATCTGCCACAACAGTGAATTCCTGCATTTTTGACCTAGGTGACAGAAACCTCCTAATCCTCTGAGAGGTATTCCTCGACCTTTACTCCTCCATTAACTCCGTCAATTTTTAAGTACCTGATTACTTGCATTAAATCCTTTCCTGCTCGAAATACATTGTGTGTGCGTGTTTTCCTGACTTAATCTTGACTGATAAAATATTTGGTATCAGTAGTGGTTATAGTACTATAACCACTACTATATAGTAGTAGTAGTAGGAAATATTTCTTTATATATGGAAAGCTGAGATTTGTCATTTGACCTAGTTACGTTTGAAAGCAGTGGTGACATCATTGTCAGCGATGTGGGTATTAATAATCCATGGCATGCACTAACAGAAGCATTATTTAAATTATCACCTGTTGCCTGCAAATTTTCTTTTGAAGACGAGACTTTGAATAACCAAGTAGCTGTTGCAGTAAACTTTAAGGAGAGAAATAAAGACTACTGGGACTAAGGAGTGGGACAATGGCTTATGATTGCTTTAGAGAGTTTAAATTATCTGATTAAAGCACAATTGGGGAACCAGGGAGCCTGGATGACTGAGCTAAAAGAATCTCTTAGATGTTGTGGCTGCCGGACCACCGTATAAAAATGTCAGATCCACAATTTGATCCCGTGTCTTATAGAATTACATTGCAGGTTGAATTCACAGCCTTGCTATGTCACATGTGAAAATTATGACATTGCTTTGCAAAGGGAGAGACCATAAAAAGTGAATTGGGAACATGTGGGAAAAGTTGGACGGATCTGATTACCTTAAGGCCACATGTGACTGGCACTCTCTTCCCAGAAGCTTCTCCCTTATCTGAGGAGGCTAGTGTTGCTGGAAAAGCCTGCAAGCTTGCCAGAACTGCCTGGAGCAATTCTCTTATAAGTAGATCTTAGTTTTCTTCAAAACCTGCTCCTGCCGCTTCTCATTACCTATAGACCTGTAACTGAAGTCAGAACCCAGACTAAGCCAGAGGGACAAGGTCAAGTCTGATTGGGGAAGAGATGACTGAAGCTCCTTGATTCCCCCCATTACAAGATAAATCAAAATGAACATGAGATCTGCTGAAGTTATTGATTTGTGCATTATCAAGAAATTATGGGTTCAGTGCATCAATTTCAGCCGCTGGGAATGGCTCTACAGTTTTCTCTGTTGGCTGACTCTGTGATGATTTGTTTGCAAAATTTACTCAATAATTCTTTCCACTCCTGTATACCCACCTGTTTGTAATTGGACTTCACCACTTCTTCCATCAAAAGGATTTCACTCTTTTTTTGCTTCTTGAATCTGGACTTGACAATATAACTTGCTTTAGTTATGGGACATTAGCAAACGTGATCGAAGCAGAGGCACTGGGATTTGCACTCTCTTGCTGGTGGGAACAGTTCTGCCACTGTTTGAACAAGCTTAGGCTAGCTACTGGTGGATGAGTGATAAACTTGGAGACTTGAGAAAAGTCTCAATCATCTCAGGCAAATCTTCAGATATGTGAATGAGGTCATCTTATATCAGTCATCCTTAAACCAAAAGAATTGCCCAATAATCCCAGAGAATCCCAGAAATCATATTTGCAGTTTTAGTCTATGGTTTTAGAAAGATTGCTTATAGAGCAGAAGTTAACTGGTACAGGTTGAAGCCTGGATTTAACTCTGTCCCACAGTAAATAAACTGAGATGCCAGAATCTACTTACCCATCTCCTTACTGGGTCAGTAGACAGGGTCCAAATGACATTCCCTTCAGAAAGGCATAAAACACACATTAGTGAGGGGAGCACTGGCATTCTTCGAAAGCTCTGTAGTGACCTTTCTCTGGAAGTTGAGAATGAAGGCAGGAGACAGTGCCATTGAAATGCACTTCTTCCCCAACAGCAGAGACCAAAAAGCAACATTTAGCCGACAGAGACCAAATGAGCGGATTACCAATATGGGAAGGGTTAAAGTTGGTAATAAGGGTTTGACCTTCAGAAACCTTTGATATATAATTGATCATGTTCTTCCAAGAATCAATAGATGGAATACTATATAAATCTTACTCGATATGCATAAACAAAAATATTTTAGCTCTTCAAGTCATCATAATAGGTAGTTAGGGCCCTTGATCCAATTTCCATTCTTAAACATGTTTATGGACCTAGAATCCTTAAGATGAAGCATGGAGCAGGTCTCCTGGGTGGAAAAAATCTGGTGATCTGGACACGAAGTATATATTACAGATATTTTTCTTAATCTTTCAAAGAGACATCACAATCTACTGGTCTCATCATTTTACCAGTTTGAGTGAAGTAGCTTACCTCTCTTTTGTATTCCTTATCCTCTCCCATCTATGGTACACATTTCTTCAATATTTCCTCTACATTTATTTACATACGTAAATACATGTGTATTGAGAACCACATCAGTGTTACAATTTTTACTTCAGCCATTAAATACGATTTAGAAAATGCAGAAGGAGAATGACGACCGAAGCTATTGTATTTACCCATATTTTTTCTTACATTGTTCTTCCCGATATTCCAAAAAGTTCCTTCTTTTGTCATATTCTTTCTGTTTAGAGAATTTCCTTTAGATAATCTTTTAAGACTTGTCTGCTGGGGGATAACTTCTTTTAGTTTTTCTTCATCTGAGAATGTCTGATTTTCCCTAATTCCCAAAGGATATTTTCACTAGCTATAAGATTCTGGGTTGAGATTCCCCCCGCCCCCCGCCCCGCTCTTGAGAAATGTTAAGCCACTCATTTCTGACTTGTATGCTTTCTGCTATGAAGTTAATTGTCATTCAAATTTTTTCTTCCTGATAGGAAAGCTTGACTGCTTTTGATAGTTTTTTTGTCTTCAGTTTTTATTACAATAAAATGGAAGGTTCTCCATTTTGTTCTCCTCATGTCTCTGATCCAAGAGACACAGAAGAGGGGGTGTTCCTGTGTTGTCTGAAGTGACCAATCCTCAAATAGGTTTGTTACTTTGAAACAGAATCAGAAAGCACATATGTGGATTCTGGGGAGTTAAGTGTGTCTGCTAGTATTTTCATGCCAGTGAGAAATTTAATGGAAGACTATAGTAGTCCAACCCACGCAGGGCCACTAATGGTTCAGGCCCCTTAAGAATAGAGTTTTGGGTAATTGTCCTAAATCAAGAACCATGGGCAGTGGAAGCGGTTGTTGAAGGACCAAGAGATCATGGAATAGATAGTGGAATAAGGGTTAAAATATCAACTATAATCTTGGGTTTGGTTGTAGAAATGATGGCTATAGAAGCATTCATATTTTCTTAAGCACAGTTCATATGTCTTTGTGTATATTAAGCAATATAGAATTTCCTTTTCCTCTCTTCCTTTCCCCTATTTTATGTAAAGCATGCTGTGGTGATTAAGTACATGTCTTTCGATTGATTCGATGATACTGAACTAGACAATGGTTGCAGTGATGATGTTCCACTTGGGAACCTCTTTGTGGAGAGGGTGAATGCCTTTTCATTTGCGTGAGGGATAATTGCATCGTAGCAGGCAGGAAGTGTGCTGCTGCTACTCTTGTTGTTTGGAAGTTAAATACGGAAGGGTGTGAATGGGTCCTGGGCTGCCAGAAGAGTGTCAGTTGGTGTTCAGCACCATTCCTACACCCTTTCAGGTGCTCCCTTCATCACCCAGCTAGAAGCTTACACGTTCCAGATTCCAGTATCAGAAGGGTTCTAGTTCATACTTCACTGGTGAAAGATGTCCTCATTAGAACTAGGAGAACATTATTTTTCCTCCCTAGTTGCAGGCAGATGTGTGGGCTTTGGCGGATATGAGATCTTGCAACACATCAGGGTTTCTCTCATAAATCACTTGCTGCAGTGGGAATGCAGTTGTACCATTGGTGGCATTTCCTTTAGCCCTTATGGGTGACAGTATCAACTTCCTGTTTTTTGAAGTCTGGTAGTGAACTTGAGAACTAGTGGTGATCTTCTCTGCCCCCCACACCTCTAGCCCTTCCAATGTTTTTGAGTGTACCCCAATCCTTTCTTGCCTGGGGGTTTGTATTTTCTTGACTGACTCCTGCCCAGTGTACTCTGGTAGAAAACCATTCTAATGTGTCCTTGGATTTGTGTTTTTATAAATGACATACTGTGGTTCTGTGTGTGCATTTTTGTCTTCTTCTTCTTAGTTTTACATCAATGGAATTGTGTTAGAAATTTCATTTTGTTTCTTGCTTGCCGTATATTTTTTGAAATTTATCCTTGCTTTTTCACTTATGACTGCACAGTATGCCATAGCTTGCATTTCTTGCATGTGACTTATTCATTATCCCTAGTGATCAAAAACTAGTTTGTCTCTAACTACTTGCAACTAGAAACAATGTCATGGGAGACATTATTGTACACGCACACTTATGGACCCATGGGAGAACTTCTTAGGGATTTATACCTAGGATTGAATTCACTAGGCCAGAAAAAGAAATGTTTGGTTTTGCTAAACACTGGCAGATTCTTTCTAGAATGGTGGTTCCAGTTTACACTCTCACCAGCTGTTTTTGCTTTCTGATAACTATAAAAGTTACCGCTTTGTATCTCATTGTTGCAATCCAACTTCTCTGAGTATTGGCAAATTTGACTGTTCCTTAAATACTTTTTTAGACATCTGTGCTATTTCTTTTGTGAATTGACTCTTTATAGCTTTCCATATGGGAACTGATTTCTCCTGAACCACTTACTAAATAATCTGTATTCCCTTATTGGTTTGTGTTGCCATCTTTATCATGAGATAGGTATCCGCCCAACCCCCCTACAGACTTACACACCCACACACACGCTAACTTCAGAGCTCTCTATGCTGTCCCATTGATCTATGTGCTCCTGATGCAGAAGTTTCTGTTTGGATTAATGAGTTTATAATATGTCTTAATATATCAATGTATTTGTTACTTTATTATTTTCATTATTATATCACATTTATATATTATTGTATTTATTAATTTATATATTGATTTACATTTTTACTCATAAGAGAAAATGTATTTCCAATGTTTTTTACTATTTGCATCTTCTTTTGTGTGAATTATCCATACTGTCTACATTATTTTTAAAACTTCCCTTTTTCTCCTAATTTTGAATCAGATTTTATATCTTACAGAAAGTAACCTTTGTCTATGGTATTAATATGAGAGTTCTTTTGCTTTTGACATCAAACTGACAGCTGGATAACTGTTAAGAACATTAAAATACTGTAATTCACTAATGAGTGGTTATGTGTGTGCACACGTGCATGCGTGTGTATCTGTAAGATTTGTGCTAAAAAAGGAGCACAGCAGCAGAATCACTGAGGGTTAGAGCCACATTGTTGGCCTAGTCATTTACAAATGAAGGCTCCGAAAAATTCAGTCCTTTGCCAAAGTTCCCATAGCTCATCATTGGCAGAATCCAACCTGGACCCCAGGGTCCTGACTCCCAGCCAAGGCCCTTTTTTGGCACACCTTCTGCCTTCTCCTTCAGGGAATAGTTGACAACTTGTTGGAGGGTGGGAGGAGGCTGAGGGAGCGTGGGTTGTGGGGGGAGAGTAGTGTATGGAGGCCTGCTGGGGAGGCTGGCAGATTCTAAATAGAAACACGGCCTCCTTCACAGATTTCAGCTGCAGCACTTCATTTCTGGCTTCACATTTTTCCTTTATGTGTCTGTTTCATGGCAGCTGGGTCCCCTACAGCTTTGACTGCTAATAGCGCAGCCCAGAGTTATGCAGTAAGTAATAGCAGACCAAGAGAGAATCTCCAGGGGAGAGCAGACAAGTTCCAGGGTACCCCTGACTCCTATCTGCTGAGGGGCTGCTGGGGACTGTAACAGGCACTGCTCAGCTCGTTGGGAAGAAGGGCCGTCCTTTCTAGAGGAAGGTCACTTCCATAGAAAGTTCCAGAAGATAGGGAGATCCTGAAGGAAAAACCATATTGTGGAAATTGTTGTTCTTCAGGATTCAGGGACTAAAGACAGGAGGTGAGGTGAGGAGAGAGTCACACGTTCTTAAGAGGCTTGTAGATTAGCACCCGGGTGGGTGGCAGGGAGCTGTGTTCAGGGGTGGCCTGAGGGACCCTCTCTGGGCTGTCTGAGAGAATGAGGGTTGATGGTGATGAGGTTAGCAGTGATGTCACCACCACCACCATCCCCACCATTTATTGGGAATTGGTGTATTCCAGGAAGTGCGATCAATGCTTTATGTGTGTGATCTCACTGAATGCTTATGTGGTCTGGTGGGGTTTGAGTGAATTACTCAAAGTTACCACATAGGGACAGGACTGGGATGTAAACCCACCTCTGATTGACTCGACAGCCCATGCTTCCAACCACTTTAACTTTAATTTAACTTAACTTTTTTAATTTAATTAACTTTAATTTAAAAATTAATGGTTTTCCTTTCTTTTCCTTAGTTGACTCTAGTCCCAAACAGCAAGCACTATTGGCCCATCCTTCTTGTGACGCCATGTTGGCTCATGATGAGGCGAGGTCTCCCTCCCCAGACTCCTCTACTAATTGCTGCTTGTTTTACCTATTTGGGGACTCAGTTTTGTAAAACAAACAGACGGACAAATACATTTTCTCTTGGTGTGTGATTCTATGGTTCTTCTTCTCTCAGACTATACGATTCTGAAGGTCTCCTCATCTCTGTACCACCTCCTCTCTCCCCAATAAACCAAAGTGCCTGACACCAGAGATGCTTAATACTATTGGTTTATTTTAGAAAATGATAATAGAAAGGCCACGTCGGGGAGAGGAGAGCAAGAGATCTTAAAGTCCCAAGGCCTGAATTTGACTTCTGAATCAGTCACTTATTCTTCTTGAAAACTTGGGCCTCCATTTCTTAAGGTGTACATCAGGCATAATACTAAGGCCTAGGTTACATGGCTGTGAGGTAAATAAGCAAGATTATTGTGGACATCCTTTTACAGCCAAAGGATGACACATCCTTTGGCTATTTCTGCTGCTTACGTTAAAATGAGGTCCATCCGAGCACAGCATCATCATCAGTGTGGCTGAGCTTCTCTCTCACCTGTCTGCCCCCACTCCACGCTCTTCAGGTGTCCTCTGGAGACTGCGATGCACACTACCCTCTCCGGTAAGACCGGTCACGTAAGTGAGGCTCAGGAATCACACCTGCATTTCCACTGTCTCTCAGAGCATCTCATTTTTAGTAGGTGCTTAGTAGATATTTAGTAAATGAACAAAAGCAGCAAATGAGTGTTTGTACCTAACAAAACCTTTTTGCCTCTCCTCACGGTGCAATGAGGCTAGCATGGCAGCAGGGAAACTTCTCTACCGCCTATGAAAGGAAAAGGGCTTTTTCAGCCTGGATGCTCATTCATCAACTTAAAAACCAGAAACTGGAATAAGTCACCTCTCAAGTTCTATTCCGGCTCCAGAATTTTATGATTTCATGAAGTGTGTTGAGTAGCAAGACAACTTAAAATGTAAAAAGTGCAACCCAAACTATAAAATCCCCCCTTTTTTTGATTTTATCCAAAGCTGGAACGATTTCTCCCTAGTTATTCATGTTTTATGTATTTTTAAAAGATAAAACGGGGACAAAACCAAATAGTGGCATCTGCTCTCCACATTTCCCTTCCTCTGACGTCCTCAGGATATTTTCTCCTCTCTTATTTTTTTCAGATCACATACATCTGAGAATTAAAGGATAAATGTTGCACTTACTGTTAAACAGCTTTCGGGGCTGCCGGTGAATAAAGCGCAGGGGGAGGAGGGCGGCAGCGGGGCCCGCAGCCCGCAGGCCTCTGGGCCCAGGTGGGGAAGCAGGGAGCCGGCAGACGGGGAGCCTGGAGCTGCCTCCAGGCCGAAGACTTGAGTTTGCAGCGACAGCCACGAGCCCTGCCTTGCCATTTGGTTTTCGCTGAGGATGGAAGACTCGTTATTGAAACAATTTGAGAGAAGACACAGGACAACAAAGTACTGGGACAGGCAAGGCCGTTTGCCCCAAAGAAACTAGGAAGGGAGGGTAGGAGAGCCCAAGACAGCTGTGACAGAAACTCCTCCTGATGAAGGGTCTACCCCATGGCCACGCTCTGGGTGTTGCTGAGGGAGGGCTTTTCCAGGCCCTCCAGCTTGTCCAGACCATTATCTGTGGTTTTCTGTGGTAAAGACAATGTGTCATTTCTTCAACTCCTGCCGGCAACGGGCTATTACTGAGCGTCTACCAGGCTGAGCAGGGAAGCTGACAGGATCCTGCCCAAGGCTCCCTTCGGCTGGGGCAGCATGGGGAGGCTGGCCTCTCTGTATTTCTGTCCTGCTGTCTCCCCCGTCAGCCTCATGCTTTCCACTCTTAAAATCTTTGCGTTTGCTCTTCCCTCCTGGGATGCTCTTCAAGATATTCCTGTCTATTAAAATCCTACTCATCTGTTGCTATGAAGCTCAAATATCACCCCTTCTAGAAGCTTTGCTGGAGTCCCCAGGCTGGAAACAGTCCCTCTTCTGAACTTGCCTAGCACCGATTATAGCTACTGCCCCTTGGCCTCACACATCTCCAGCCGGCTGCCATGGGCATTGGCCTGCTAGCGTCTCCAGTTTCCTTGCGTTCTCAGCCCTAGAGGCAGAGACCCCTTGACTGAAGTGCAAACTCTCTCTCCTCCATCACTGGCTCAGTTCCATTCCTCATCATCTCTCAGTTGGATAACTGTAGTGATCACCTCCCGGTTGGCTTCCCCGACCCCCTGTGTCCCTGCTCAATGAATCCATGCTCCATGAGGCCCCAAATGTTCTAAGATGCAGATCTGATAAAGCCTCTCCCTTGTTAAAAGCATGCCAGTGGATTTGTTGCATTTTGATAAAATCGCTGTGTACAAATCTCCCCACAGTTTGGCCCTTTCCAACGTGTCTGGTCCCAACCCTATCCCTTCCCACAAGGACCCTATCATCTAATGGTGGTGAACCACTTGCTTTTTCTGGAACATCCCATGATTGTTCCTATCTCTTTGATGCCAATCCCACTGCCTGGAATGTCTTTCCCAGACTTGATTACCAGGAGAACTCCTACACCGTATTTGAAATTTCAGTTAAATATTATTTCCTTGGGGGAAGTCTTCCTTCTCTTGTATAATACATATTGTGTAATGGTGATCACACAAGATGAAGCACATAAAGAACTGAGTGTAGTAACTGATACCAAGGTTGTCTGTAAATTTAGTATTATCCTCTGCTATTATTATTCTCAGGAAATGTACCAGCAGGTCATGCCTGGGAAGGGAGAAAAGTCACCACCAGAATGAAGAAAGCCTAATTTGGAGTGTGGATGAGTCTAGAAAAAGACTTTCAGTTTGATTATTAAGCACATATATCAATGTTTAGCAATAGAGAGAGCAACTCCTTCACAAAACAGAAGTGGTCACTTTCCCTTTGCTATTCTATTCCCAACTTGCAAAAGGAAGCAGTGAGTCCCCACGGCTGTACTTAAGAGAGTTATAGACTTAAAGAGAAGCTCATTGGGGGAGTCTGGTCCTTGCTCAACCAGTTTTGTCTGTCTGGAGAATCTCCATCTTCTTGGATGTCCAGTGTCACCTGATCCTCAAGGCTCAGTTCCTTCCCCACCTTTTTTATAAACTGTTCCCCAATTATTCTAGTGTATTGGGCTGGTTTTCTGACTCTTGTTGTTTTCTAAGTGTGGGGGAGAAGAATAGAGGGTGTGGGAGAGAGGGAGACAAGTCATTTTCTAAAGAGGATGCTGGCAATATGTGCCAGGCTGGCAGCCTCTTCTGGAGAGAACCAAACTCATCCACCGTCCTTGCTGGGGGAAGCAGATCTGGACTCTTCCTTAGACAGGGGCACCCCATGCCAAGTGAACTGGAAGGTTCTGCTTGCTTGAACCATGAGTGGGTATGGTCTTGGCAATGACAAAGACCATTCTGAATCTCCCTCTCCTGTGGTTCCAGGGACAGGCAGTACCAGTAAGTTGGTCACACAACAAGGATAGAGGCTGAAGGAGTCACACTGATTTTACGTCATTAAGGCACTGAGTCCAAGTTCCAGTGCTGAGTCACATATAGTAGTCCTGTCCTGAGAGCTGCTGAGTATTACGACTGACCTTCCAGTCTACTTTTGGTGAGGTCTGCTTCCTCATTTCCAGGTTGACTACTGCCTTCTCTTATTAATAGCCTTATAATAACTCCTGTCCCCCGTTTTTAAAGGTAAGGGAGCCATGAAATGATTCAGAAATCCAATTCCTATAGAGCAGGAATGTCTCCTGTGACACCTTGGCAAAACTGGGCATGTAAATGGTTCTAGTGAGGGCTGGTTGATTAATTGATCTAGTTAATTGGATTGAGTTAAACAAGATATAAAACTCTTGATATATGGAGCTGCTTCTTCTTCCAGTGTCTCCCACAGAGAATCTAGCCTAGTTGAGGGCATATAATAAGTGCTATCCATTTATATGATGCTTGTGGCCTGAAAGGCTGGCTCTAAAGATCTGGATTCATTTGTTAGCAGGTGCTGCCACAGATTGGCCAAAAGAACATAAGGAATTTTATGAGCCATCTGGTCTTAATTTGTGCCTCTAAAATAATGCTGAAAATGACAATTCCATGCCAGCCTTGACAGGTGATGTTAGAATCAAGCTTTTAAAGTCTCCCCTCCCCAAGCAGTGCTGGTTTAGCATTATACAAAGAAGCTTCATGTCAATTCGCTTATCTGAGCTTCACACAAATCCTGAGTAGTTATAATTACCTTTGTCTTAGAGATGAGGACACTGAAACTTGAAGAAGTTACGAGACACTGGCCAAGGTCTCACTCACATAGTACATGGCAAAGCAGAGATGTGGTTCTCGTTTTAGTCCTGGGGCCTCTCGAGGGACATAGATTCTGGCTACTCACCAGTCACCAGTGTTCTTTTAGTTTCCAGGAGACCTGAAATGTTGGAAGGAATGAAATGTGGTTCTTTTTTTTTTTTTAAAGATTTTATTTATTTATTTGGCAGAGAGATCACAAGTAGGCAGAGAGGCAGGCAGAGAGAGAGGAGGAAGCAGGCTCCCCGCTGAGCAGGGAGCCTGATGCGGGCCTCGATCCCAGGACTCTGGGATCATGACCCGAGCTGAAGGCAGAGGCTTAACCCACTGAGCCACCCATGCGCCCTGAAATGTGGTTCTTGTCACTAGGGAAAAAAGATGAGAGTCTGAGCGCCCATTCTTCCATTGAACCAAATAGCTGCAGGGCTGAGGAAACACGTGTACCGCAGTTTGTACCTCACGATGTTGGTAGCCTTGATCAATGTTCATCAACGACTTGAAGGCTGGATATGGAGGCCATGATAAAACGCAGAGCTTTATAAGTTGAGTCTCTTAACATTATGGCAGATTGATTAGGAGTTAAAACTGTTAGAAACAGAGTAGTTGGAATCCCCTTCCAAACCTCTCAGGGTCTTCAATAAATAGCGAATGGAAAAACTACCAGCTAAGCAATCCAACTGCTAAACAACCCATCTAGTCCTGAGAGTCTGAAAGAGCTCTGGGGGTGTTGTTGTCTTGGAACATTACAACACATTTTTTTAGGGTTACAAGGCAATTCAAAGCAGATCATAGAGGAGCCATAACAAGATGCACTCCAATTTGCGAGAGACCAAAACCATGAGGGAGAGGCAAGTATTAGCATCACGGGTTCTTGAAACCAGGTTCCTTGCTGAAGGGATGGGGAGTAGGGAGCAGAGGGGGCAGCAGAAAATAACTTCACTTTTCTCTACCGTGCGTGTGTTACTGAAAAGCCAGCAGACAGTGGGAAGCTGTGGGGGCACTGCAGGAGAGGCAGCAGAATTCATGGGATCTAGAAATGAACTGACCTGTCTGCCTCAGACTTGGCTCTACTCTCGATGAGGCAGCAGCCCCTTCACAGAGACAGGGGGCGGCTGATTGTTTCTCCTTTTGTCTAAAGTTGGGTGAACTTTGACTCAGTCAGCAGTGGTTGACAGGCATGAGCAATGCCTCATGAAGACGTCTGACTTAGCTGAAATTAGTGCAATGTAATCATGACTTCATGTTGCCCAATATAATCCATCTTGTGAAGAGAGGGGATGATGTTTTTCAAATGGTTTTTAGCAGCATCATCAAAAAGAACTTGTAATCAACTCTCAGTCATCCCTCCTGAGGGAGAGGAGCAGAGTGTGGATGATACAGATGACACACAACGCTGGAATCTTTTACATTTGGTTTTGATTAATGCTCGTATTTCATTGGCATGCAGGTGTTCCTAATGTTCTCAGCATTGAGATCATTTCAGTTTCAACACTGAAGCCGTAAAGAAGACTAGAAGTATCTCCATAGACCTGGAAAGGTGGAATGCATGGATGGACTGGAGATGGAAGGATGAAATCCTTCCCAGCAATGACAAAAACAATGCTTTACTTGTTATGACCACGCAAAACACCACCCCATAAACAGAGTGACTTGTCCTTCTTCTGTGGCAGGGATGGCTAAATGTTCTATTTTAAATGAACCTATGCCAGATTGCAGAGGATAAAATTTAAAGAGGTAAGAAATTGTCTTCGTGGTGATGTTGAGGAAACCAAATAACTTTTAAGTCTGATAACTTTGGTTTTGAATGGGATTTCAGTCACTTTCTAGCTGCATGGATCTAGGAGATAATTCCTGAAGGTCTTTGAGCCAGCTTACACAAAAGCAAAGAGGGTGTAACCAAGGGTTTACCTTGGTTATTGTGCACCATAAATGAGATTTTTTGGTAGGTACCCCATAAATTGTTTTATGCTATTATTAAGTACTTGATGCAGGCGAGTGATGTCAAATAATAAAGGTGGCCATGTGTGTGTAGATGCAAGAGTGAATGGGAAATCTTTGTACCTTCCTCTCAATTTTGCTGTGACCCTAAAACTTCTCTAAAAAAATTAAGATCTTAGAAAAAAAAGGAGTACTTGAACCTCACTTGATTCATTTTGTTAAGAAGATGTTGGAAGTAAGATAGGATGCAAACTCGGCCATGCAGAGTTGAGAATAAACTTGCATCATTATCCTAGATAAACAGATAAACTTCCACTAAGGAGATCTAGAAAGAACACCATACATTACAGATACTTTTGAGTTCAGCAGACATTTGTATCTGAAATCTTTATTCACCAAAGCGCAAGGCACCAAGTGGGAGTTCAATACACTTAATTGTACTCTAACTCATTGAAGATGAGTAGATGGTGGATTCACATGCAGTGAGCAGTCATTCTTATGGTGCAGAGAGTTTTGGGAAGGGAATTCAGTGGGTGAGCTCAGTGGATACTTGAGAATCTTTGGCTTTTAAGTGTAATGAATCTTTATTTTTTTTACAGCTTTATTGAGATATAATTGACAATTAACCCATAAATGTAAGCTGTACAACATATTGATTTGATACACTTATATATTGTAATATGATTCCCACCACAGCATTAGCTAACACTTCTATCATGTCACATAATTACCATTACCATGTCTTTTTTGTGGTGAGAACATTTAAGGTCTACTCTGTTAGCAACTTTCAAGTTTGTAAAACAGTACTGTTAATTAGAATTGCAATACTGTTCTTTTGGTCCCCAGAATTTACTCATCTTCTAACTAGCAGTTTGTAATCTCTGACCAACATCTCTCCATCCACATTCCCCATGCCTTTGCCCTTGTCACCACCATTCTACTTTCTGTTTCTGCAAGTTTGCCTTTCTTAGATTCCGCATACAAGAGATACCATACAGTGTCTGTCTTTCTCCGCCTGCCTTATTCACTTCAGATGATGCCCTCTAGGTCCTTCCATGTTGTCACAAATAACAGGCCTCTTGCTTTCTCATGGCTGGATACTATTCTATTGTATACACATACCACAACTTCTTTATCCATATTTAATGAATCTTTAAACACTGAACTAGATGCATATTTTTTGTTGCCTCTTGGCCACTTGGTGAGGTCTTTCAGAAAGAAGTAAAGACAGCAGCTTAATCTTTGAAGCCCAGGGAAACCCTAGCATCCCAGGAATTCAACCAGTGTGCTTTTTTTTTTTTTAAGATTTTATTTATTTATTTATTCGAGAAAGAGACAGAGAGAGCATGAGTGGTTGGGGGTGGGGAGCAGAGGGAGAAGGAAAAGCAAGCTCCCCACTGAGCAGGGAGCCTAATGTGGGGCTCAATCTCAGGACCCCAAGATCACGACTCAAGCTGATGGTAGATGATTAACTGACTGAGCTACCCATGCGCCCCTCAACCAGGATGCTTTTAAGGAGCTGACGCATATTAATTCTATACCACCTTCCATATTAGGCTAAAATAAACCCTCCTTAGTTTCTTATCTGAGGCCTGGATTCAAAGTCATACTTATCCCATCCCACACGGTAACAAATGTGTATATATATAAAATATATGTAATAATTATTTATATAATTATATATATTATATATATAGTTTATATATATTATTACATATATTATATATATATATATATATATAGGCTCTTTTCCTACTCTGGTACTTCTCTAATCAAATCAGCAGTCTTATTATTTACACCCCACTTTCCTCAGTCTCTTTGCTATCACACTAAGTAGGACACGAGAAACAGGTATGAAGAGTGAGCATTGGGATAAAGACATAAATGGCCTTGCTCTGGCCCTTCAGTGGCTCATGGCCTTTGGTAGGGTCAGCATGTTGTAATTGTGTGAAGAGTGTGACTGTAGAAATTTGGATACAATACAGAAACAGAAGCACAAAGAAAGGAAGTTACTTTCTGGTAAGCTAGGGCCAGGAATCATGAAAGTGAGCAAAGTCTTCAGGGCAGTAATAGCACCCGAGTTGAATTTATTCATTTAACATTCAATAGCTGTTTATTGAGCAATAATTATTATGTATCAAGTCTGTCCCAGGTCCTGGAGATACAGCAGGGACTAAACAAGCAAACGATAAATAATAATAACATCAGAGAACAAACAAGCAAGCAATAAATAACAAGAAGTAGATATTTACTATGTTTTATAGTGTTAAGGGCACTGGAGAAATAGAAAGCAGAAAAGGGAGAGAGGGAGTCCAGGTGTGGGGTGGGTAGAATATTAGAGCGTAAATTTTGATCCTTATGAAGATGCTGCTTTTTGAGAAAGTCATTTTGATGGTGACACCAAATGTTCTGATTAAAATGCAAAATCTTTGCTTTCTTTACTCAGAAATATGTGTAACAGGCACTCCTGATTCTTACTCCAAATCTAACTCTAATGTATTTTTGGTCAACTTTCACTTTCAACCTAATTCATTTTTGTATCGTTTGAATTTCTTACAATTATATATAGTTATTATATCTGGAGAAAAAACAACAACAACAAAATATATATATTTTCAAAAAATATTCTGAACTCTGAGACTGGGTTGGCCTTTTAAGGACATTAGTTGTTATTCCCTAAACCATTATTATAAAGGAAGTTAATTATGTGAAATATGATATTTCATATTAGGGTAGTACTTGCAGAACAGCACTCAACTGAGAATTTCCCCGGGGATGTTTGGATCTAAGAATAATATTTTGGCTTGGGTATCTTCCCACCAACGTGTAATGTGTTACTCAATTAAATCAGGACAGCTGTAAGAAAGAGGTGTGCACCAAATGGAAAAGTAAATACCATATCAAGCAAAACAAATATATTTAGTAATTGAAAGTACTGACTGTGATCATTGTACGTTTGAGATATTTAGAGAAAACCAATGAATTCTCAAGAATTAACAGGTACTAGATGGCAGCTACACTTGTGGTGAGCATGGAGAAGTTAAATCACTGTGTGGTATACTTGAAACTAATGTAACATTGTGCGTCATACTCAAATTAAAAAAAAAAAAGAATCAGCAGATACTTTGTAAGAAGTTCTGAGTTGAGGATTTGAAAACATAAGAGTTTTTGATGACATTTAGTTTGCCAGAACACCCAGCTCCTTCCTCAAAAAAAATCCCTAAAACAATTGCACTGAATCGGATCTGACCCTCTTTCCTAGAGCAGCGTATGGGGGCAGTGCTCACGCAAAGAGTTGACTCCTGCTGGAGTCTTTATGGTTCTAAGACTGGGAAGGGCAAAACACACTTCTTCCCGCTGCATCTCCCAACTTTCTAAAATCACTTTCTAAAAAACACATCTCTGTATGAGAATTCCCTGGGGATTTCATCAAAAGGGCAGATGCCGGGGGCTCATTTCATACCTTTAATCAGAATCCTTGTGTTGATGCTTTCTTTTAATCATTACAAATACTGATGCTTATGCTATCGGTTCAAACACAGATTTACAACGTTAGACACTAACAGGAGTGATTCAATTATACCTTTGTCGATTTACATAGTGTGTAACCGTTTCTTAGCAAGAGAGGAAAACTGCCCCTAAATGGAAAAGACTTTCACTCAGGAATTCCAAGAGATTGTCGTCCACAAGCTGAGTAAGATCTGCGGATTCTCAGCAAAGGCGTCTGTCATTGTTCCAGTTGCCCTATCTCTAGAAGTCCTGCTCTGGCACCTCGGGGGAGGGCCGTGATGCCCAAAGACACGTCGTGTGCTGGGTGAAGTTTGGCTTTCGTCAGTTGCTCTCTCCCCAGTCACCTCTGAGGGTGTCAGATGGCTTATCTCCTCCTGGAGTGGCGGCCCCCAAGGCAGGTTGCGGGTCACCCCCGCTTACCACCACTTTACATGGCTTCTCCAAGCAAATGGTGAGCCCTACTTGACTCTGGGGTGAGAGCCCCATTGATGATTAACTTCAGGCAAACATCTGGTTGTCATTACCAGTGGCAGCAGACCAGAGCGGGGCGCTGTCCGGGCTGGTGTGGTCACCTCACAACCATCAGGACGAGCTATAAAGAAAATTTAACATATCCTGTAATTACGGTCTGCCCAGCACAGAGGGACCGAGGAATCTGCAGATCTGATTTCAGGCCCGGAGGAAAATGTTTATTGTATCTGTTCCACACATTTATTTACTCAGAGGTCGGGAGGCCCCGCTGAAATGCAAGTCACCCCAGCCCGGCTGCTCCTGCAGGGGCCGAGCGCCTTCTTGTTTAGGTCAGGAAGCTCCAGCGTGGCTCCAGGCCTTACGGTCTCTTAATGCCTTTACAGGCTTTGGAATTTGGGCAGATGGGAATGGATGGAGGGGGGATCTTGTCTGGAATAAACGATCCTCACCCGCCATGGTGCAGCGTGCCCTCCTTGGGTGCTCTCCTCCACCTTCTGGCGGTGCTTCCAGAGGCTTCCTCAGCTGCTCACTCCTTCTTGCTCTCTAGCTGTGGGGATTGAGTTCATGAATTAACACCTACTGCTCATCACACATATGCTAGGCACGTGCTAGGCGTTTTCATCACATTTTCTCTTTTCTCCTCACAACTCCCTGTGAGTCACACATTGTTATACTCACGAGACTAAGCATCGTTGATTTGAAGGAAGTAATGGCGTCTTCCCTGACATAATGGTGGAGAGAAACCACCTCATTGTCACCCAGAGTGGAGGGATGGTCATGAGCTTAACTTTAGGGTCTTTCTCTGTGGACTTTTGGACAAAGTGAGCTCAGAGCTAAGGACTGGAGAAATGGATTGACCAATGCCAGGACTATCCTGAGATAGGAGTCATGAAAATCCAGTAAACTGGACACCCCTGCCTTCAGGATACTAAACTCTAACACTGAGATCCGTGTGGAGAAATAGGTGTAAACCCCAAGCTATGAGATTATATGACACAGAAGGGCGACCATGGGAATCAGGCAAAACTTCATGTGAGTTGATCATCTGAGAGGAGCAGTGTGTGAGGGAGGAAGCGTGGGTAGGGTTGGCTTTAAGGCTCTGAAGAGGAGATGAGTTTAGTCTTTGGATTCTGTTTTACCCTCTTTCGAACCCCACATCCCTCAGTTGTCTCCTTTCCTCCACTGAATGCAAAAAAGATTGCATGAATTTGTTCAGATAGGAGTTTAAATGGCTCATGTCAAGGAATATATTTCTGAAGAGGAAATTTCATGCATTAGCAGGTTGATTAGGGAAGTTTGGGAGTAGACGGTGTCCTAACTCATGGACAGGTTAACCGCTACAGAGAGACTGCCCAGGAGGAAGTAAGATCTGGAAGCCCTCCAGTGGGTGAGTGGGCAGGCACTGGAGAGAGGCCATACTGTGGCTTCTGAGAAAACACAGCCCTGATCTAGTTTTCCATAAACTGGGACATGAGGCAGGCTACCAGGTGGGGACTCAGACTTGGTTATCAGCATCACATCTAAGAAAGGGCTGGGGCAGTATTCCTTTCCTTACATCTGGGGACAAGGACAGGGCAAGGCAAGTTACAGGAGGACTGACTTGATGCAGAGCTGGGGTTTTTTCAATCATTCTTGGTCAGAGATCAGCCTGGGGGGAAGGCCAAACAACCAAGGTGAAGGAGGAGGAGGAGAGCTGAGTGGGGTTGGAGCTAGGCAGGTCCATCACACCTGCACATCCGAGATCATTCCTGACAGGCTTTGCATTCTCTACCTCTGGCCTTTCCAAAGAGGGTAAAGTTGAGGTATTGGAGGGTTGGCATGCATACATCTGGACATATCAAATGGAGTAGGTGTATGAGAGAACAGGTGTTTGGGAAAGTAAAGCATTCTCCCAACTTTGTCCCTTTCATATTAGTTATCATGAAAATTCCAGAATCCTTGAACATTTGTATACAAGTAAACAGAAAATCTAAACAGAAAATCTACTGTAGGTGCTAAGAATAAGCAATAATGATATTCTCTTATGCTTTCAAATTCTTCACATTAAGGAGGGTGATATAAGAACAGATAGAAGGACATTTCTTGTCAATCAGTGTCTAGGAGGTTCTGATTAAACATGATGCTTTTCTTTTTTTCCCTGAAATCCCACTAAAGTGATGACAAAAGAACAAAATATGGATGCTGGAAAATGAATAGAGCAGTGGTAAAACGACGCATCATGGAGAACATTGGAAATTAAATGCCTGTAGGCAAGAAGACCCATTAAAAAATGAGTGCAGAATCCTGGGGGAGCATCCCAAGTGGAAGGCAGCAGTCTGAATGAAGAGCCCCAGATCCTCCTCACCAACCTTGGAATCCAGGCTCTACTTCCCCTAATTTCTAGACCACTGACTGCTCATTCTCAGGAAGGGCGGAGAGAGGCCTTGGATTCAAGCATACCAGGCATAGCAGAGGAATAGGGCATCACACAGAAAACAGGAGGTTTAAGTAAGGTTTACATACCAACCATTGATATCCCCAGCTTCCTTTTCTGAAGCAGCTTTTGGAATGTGTATAGTCAGGGTTATACCCTCCTAGCAGGAGACTGGATGTTTTGTTCTTGGGAAAACTTGCTAAAGAGGGAAGATCTAAAGACATAATCTATTCAAGGTTTCCCAGGGAATAACCAGATCTCCACCTATAATACAGCCCACAAAACAAAAATGCTTCTAAATAATATTACTATTTCACTCTTAAATAGGAATGAATAATCAAGGATCACCAGACATTTGAGAGAAGCCTCTAAGATGAAAATAGAGACTATAATTAAAACAACAATCACCACAAATGGGAACTCAGAGGAAAGAAAGACAATGCTAGCAACCAAGGCACACTTAAAAAAATCTTTCTAAAATAATATCCACAGAAACATGTAAGAACATATTATGATGAAAGAATAATATTCTACTTAAATTAGGTCATACCCAGAGTTATTATGGCATTGGTTTGCTTCTCAAAAGCAAACTGAAAGCCAGAGCAGAGTGAAGAAGCTCGGACACAGAATTCTACACCCAGCCAAACTATCAGCCCAGTGTGAATGCAATATAAGGACATGGAAAGTCTCAAAAAATTTATCTCAACATTTTATTTACCTGTCATCCATCGATGGACATTTAGATGGATTCCACATATTGGTTATTGTGAATAATGCTGCAATGCACATAGGAGGGAAAATAACTTCCAAATCCTAGTTTCAATTCTTTTGGATAAATATCCAGAAGTGGAATGGCTGAATCATAAGGTATTTCTATTTTTAATTTTTTGAAGAATCTTAATACTCTTTTTCAAGGTGACTGCATCATTTTACATTCCTACCAATAGTGTATAAGAGCTGCAATTTCTCCACATCCTCACCAACACTTATTTGCTTTCATTTTTGATAATGGCCATCCTGACAGGTGTGAGCTATATCTCCTTGAAAAGATGTTTCTCCAAAGAAGACTTACAGATGGCCAACAGATACATGAAAAAATGCTCAACATCACAACTCATCAGGGAAATGCAGATCAAAACTACAGTGAGATATCACCTCACACCTGTTAGGATGGCCATTATCACAAAACAAAACAAAACAGAACAAAACAGACAATAACAAATGTTGGTGAGGATGTGGAGAAGTTGGAATCCTTGTATGCTGTTGGTAAGAATGTATTTTTAAAAATAATAACCATCTTCTATGCACCAAATCTTTGTGTCTCCCCCAAATTCATATGTTGAAGCATAAACCCTGTGATAGTATTTGGAGGTGGAGTCTTTGGGATATAATTGGATTATGAGAGTAGAGCTCTCCTGAAAGGGATTAATGACCTTGTAAAAAGAGGAGGTACATGGTATCTGTGTTCTCTGCTGTCTGAGGACACAAAGAGATATAGCCATTTGCAAGCCAGGAAGTGGACTCTCATCAGATACTAGATGTCTCAGGACCTTGATCTTGGACTTCCCAGACTCCAGTCCTTGCGAAATAAATTTTTATTGTTTAAACCCTACTCAATCTATAGTACTTTGTTATAGCAGCCCAACTGACTAAAACATCATCCTAACAGGTGTGAAGTGATATCACATGGTGGTTTTGGCTTATATTTCCCTGTGGAATATACATAGCATGGAGAGGGACAAGCAGACTCTGTGCTGATCATGGACCCCTAGGCAGGGTTTGGTCCCAGAATCCTGAGATACTGACCTGAAGCTTTGAATCTTGACGTTGGCTCAGGTCATGATCTCAGGGTATTGAGTTTGAGTCCTGCCTCTGGCTCTGCACTCAGTGGGGAGTCTGCTTGAGATCTTCTCCCTCTCCTTCTGCTCCTTCCCTTTGCTCATGTGCATGGGCATTCTCTCTCTCTCTCTATCTCGCTCTGAAAAATAAATAAATCTTTAAAAAGTAAAAAGTGGTTGCCTAAGGGGAGTAGACTTCAGGGATAGGGTGGTGTGGAACAGATGGCTGCCGTTTTCATGGTGTGCCTTGAGTACTGCTGTATTTCAATTAATCTAAGACTCTTTGATTGTATAATGCATCCTGATTTCTGAGTCGTTAAAATGTGGAAAATGCAATTTGCCTTACATTACTATATATAAATTTAAATATCTAAACACACACACTCCAATGAAAAGAAAAATTAGAAGCAAACCAAAATCAAAGCTAAGGAATAGTCTCTGTTGGTGGCGAGTTAGTATGTTTTGGTCTGGTGCAGAATGTAGGGCCTGTGAGAAAACAGTCGAAGACACTCTATGGCCATCAAATATGTCTTTCAGGACATAAATAAGCAACAAGAAAGATGAAGAGTGATAGTGACCAGATGTATAAATACATAAATATTTTCCATGATTAAAAATCTTTGTTTTGCCTTAACTAATAAATCCAAACTTAAGAAAAAGTGTGAATTTTATTTCACTTTTTCTGAAGGGCACATGCACCCAAATGTTTATAGCAGCAATGTCCACAATAGCCAAACTGTGGAAAGAACCTAGATGTCCATCAACAGATGAATGGATAAAGAAGATGTGGTGTATATATATATACACACATACACACACAATGGAATACTACGCAGCCATCAAAAACCACGAAATATTGTCTTTGCAATGACTTGGATGGAACTAGAGGGTATTATGCTAAGTGAAATAAGTCAATCAGAGAAAGACAATTATCATATGATTTCTCTGATATGAGGAATTTGAGAGGCAGGGTGGGGTCATGGGGGCTAGGGAGGGAAAAAAATGAAGCAAGATGGGACCAGGGAGGGAGACAAATCATAACAGACTTTTAATCTCAGGAAACAAACTGAAGATTGCTGGGGGGTGGGAAGGGAGGGATAGGGTGGCTGGGTTATGGACATTAGGGAGGGTTTGTGCTATGGTGAGTGCTGTGAATTGTGTAAGACTGATGATTTACGGACCTGTACCCCTGAAGCAAATAATACATTATATGTTAATAAAAAATTTTAATTTAAGTAATGTCTATACCCAGTGTGGAACTCTAAATCATAACTCTGAGATCAAGAGTCTCATGCTCTACCAACCAAACCAACCAGGTGCCCTGAGAAAGTGTGAATTTTAAACCATAATAGAAGATATTTGACATTAGCTTTGCATCTCTCCCTATCATCATTTTATTTATTTATTTATGAATCTGTAAGCTATAGGTCAGTCTCTGTGCTAGGTGTTAAGATAAGATGGTGGCAGAATCTTTGCCAACAAGGAACTAATAGTCTAGCAGGCTATGAAAAACTGGAGAAAGTCTATAATGAGGCCAAGTCTGCTGGAGTAGGAGAAGCAAGTGTAATGGTTGGAACAAAGAGTAAGTGAAGGACAGCTGTAGAAAATTGAGTTGGCAAAATAATATTTTTCAATCATGTTTTATATTTTATGTAATGATTGATGTCTTCATATTTTCTTTGATTATCCCTGTTTTAACTACCCAGTTCAAACATGAAAATGTTCACTGCTAAGGTATCCAAGTTTTTCTGATCAGGTGGCATATTTATATCATCAGTGTTTAGAAGTTTAAGGCTGGATTTCTAATAGTCACTCAAATCACTTCCTACTCCCTTGTAATGGTAGATTTAATATTATCGGTATTCCCTAAAGACTTTTGGGGAGGCATTTATTTTTATTGTGTAATGGTGAAGGATGATAAAAATTAAAAAAAATAAAAGGCTTTTATATTTTCCATGCAGTTGTCATTTCTGGTATTCTTCCTTTCTTTGTGCAGATCCAGATTTCCATCTGGTTTCATTTTCCTTCTGTGTGAAAATGCAGAAGGAAAATTGTGGTGTGAGGAATTCTTGCAGCTTTTGTGTGCTTAAACAAGTTTTTATTTCACCTTTAGTCTTAAAAATATTTTTGCTGGATACAGAATTCTAGGTTGACAACTTTTTTCTCTCAGTAATTTAAATATGTAGCTCACTGTCATCTGGTATGAATGGTTTCTAATGAGGAATCCGTTGTCTCTCTTTTTTGTGTGTACCCAATTTCTCTTTTTTTCCCCTTCTGGCTGTATTTAAAATGGCCTCATCACCAATGTGCTTTGGAATAGTTTTTTTTAATGGTCCTTGTGCCTAGGGCTCATTGAGCTTTTTGGATTTGTTAGTTTGTAGTTTTCATCAGATTTGGACATTTTGGTTATTATTTTTTCAAATATTTATCTGGTCTCACCTTTTCCTCTCTTTTTTTGTGACTCAAATTACACATCTATGCAGCTCCTGGAAGTTGATGCACAGCTCACTGATCCTCAGTTCATTTCTCTTTAGTTAGTTATTTTTCCCTGTGTTTCATTCTGAATACTTTCTATTGCTAGGTGTTTAAGTTCATTAACTTTTTCTTTTGGAAAAACTATTGAAATTCTTAATTTCAGTAGTGTAATTTTTAAATCTCAGGCATTATAGTTCTCATCTCTAGAAATTCAAATTGTATTTTCTTCACATTGTCTACGTTTCTATTTAACATGCTCAATTTTTTTTTTAATTTAGCTCCAGATTTTTTAACCTCAGCAAAATAAGGATGCCTTGGCCTCTGCAGACTCTGAGCCCCAAGTCCTCGACCCAGAGAGACAGCATGGGGGATATTGTGTGCACATGGGTTTCCCTTCCCCGTGCTGCAGCCTGGAAACTCTCTCCAGGAAGTACGCTGAGCAGTTGCTGAGCTCACTTTCTTTCTTGTCTCTCAGGGATCATTTTCCTTTATCACATGATGCCCAATGTTTTGAAAATTATTGTTGCGTGTCTTGTTTTCTTTATTAGTTGTTTCATGTGGGAGGGCAAATCCAGTCCTTGTTATTCCATCTTAACTGGAAGCAAAAGTCAACTCATCATATTTAAATCACTGTTTGCTGGATTTTGGTACAAGAACTGCTACCATTTCTTGTAAAGCCAAATGTCACTTTTGAGAGGTTCAGGTCTCCCTCAAACTTTTGAATGGATTAGCTCCACGAGGTAATAAATTCTAGTGGTATAAGTTGAAAAAACTACTAGAATTAGACTTACTTTCCATTTTTGCGAACTTGTTCTTCCACTGTGCTGATTGGTGGGAACTACGCTATTTCTCTGTGTGTACATGGGGCTGATGACTCGATTATTTTGAATAGATCCAAGTCAGCTAAAAAATATTAAATAAATTGATCTTAAACACTGTGCTTCATTTAACTTGAGTTTCCATGTTATGAATTTTCCCAACAAAATGCTATTAGTGGTTTTCTCTAAGTTGCCTGGCTAATTCAGTTAAAAACTTGGCCAGTATTTCATATGACTGCTCAAGTCAAGGGGCTAGCGTGTTTCGTGTGTCTCAGATTAGAGACGGTAAAGTTACGTAGTAGGGCTGTAACTTAAGGAAGAAAACTGAAAGTTCTGAATGAAAGACTCATTCTGTAAGTGACGTGATTCAATATTTCAGTAACCTGCAGCAAATATGCCCACCACTAGTATAACAGGTTTATAGGAAAGATTAGTTCTCCTGAGTGTGACCTCATTCTGGTGTCCTTTATGCTCCTTTTGTTCTTAGACTTTGGTCTTTCTCTCTATTTCCTACATTAATGTCATAAGGTTTTCACCATTTGTTTCCAGGTTTTGCTGATAAAACTATGGAAAGCTGTTAATTACATCTCACTTCTAAGCCTGACAGGACTTAATGTGTAGAGCTGCTCAACTCTGATCATGCTCTGATGAGTTGAGTGATAAGTGTTGGATCCATCAGCAAGGGGACTTGATTTGCCCTAGGCAGATCACTTTCATGAGAGAATAAGGATTGCAGTCATTGATACCTTGAGCCTGCCATAGTGCATAGGATGGCTCCCCTCTCTCTGTGAAGCTAAGAGATGCTGCTATGTCTGTAATGTAGACAAAAAACAAAAGCAGGCTCTCCCCTGGAAAAACTAAACTCCAAACAGTTCCTAGCTCAATTTTTGCCAGTCCTGGCTCTTTGCTTGTAGCTGGGTAGCAGGCCATATCCATACATGGAGTTGTGATGTACACACAGTTCCAATGGGGTTTTCCTTTTAGAAATTACTGAAATAATTTAGTTATGTTTGGGTGAAGTGACCTGAACGAGTAATCCATTTAGCTAAACAATAAATCAAGTGACTTCTTGTGTGATTTTCAAAGTAAGAAAGGGAGTGTAGAGGCGTTGGCCCTTTGTTTCCACAATCTCATTCAAAGCATTGAGTCTCAGCATCTGTTGTGTAAGGCCCTCGATGGGGCCCCTTTAAAAAGGAGGTAAATAGAACCTAAGTCAGGTATGGATTTTGGATTTATTATAACTGCTAAATTATGTCTATCTTCTCTAGGTACTAAGTGGGGGATGAACAAGGCTATGAATACATTGGTAAGACTTTAAGATAAATGCTAAATATATCTGGAAAGTCCTCCAAAACAATCTCACGACTCCACTCAAACTATATCGAGGCAATAAAAAAAAATCCTCTAGTTGTTAAAATTTGATATTCTGCAGATACAGAACATTTTTCTTGGCGTATCTGCCTGTATTATCGGTGTTAATCACTTTCTAAAACTTGGTTTTATGATGTCATTCTTTCTTGGTTAATTTTTAATTTTTGGTAGTTCTGTTCAGTCTCCCTCACAGATTTAACTTTACCTCCCAGACCTAGGGTTCCTAACATTGGGCTACTTCTCTCACTACATATGTTTCCTTATTCCTGTGAAGGCGATCCAGGGCTATGGCTCCAGTAACTCCCTGTGCATGAATGACTCCCCAGTCTATCTCCAGATTAAAAATATCTCTTGACAGATTTCTACTGGCCTGAGAAAAATAAATCCACTTGGGAGTCCCATAGACGTCTCTAACTCAACAACGCTAAATCCGAACACTTCATATTTTGTTTCCTGAACCCACTTCCGTTCTTGGGCTCCAACATTTAGAGAATGATGCTACCTTTCATCAATTGCTCACAATAGAAACCTGAGAGCTACACTAAATTCTTCCTTTTCCTTTCCCCTACCCAGTCTCCAAATCCAGTCAGCTCTTTTAAAATCTCTCTCCTACCTCTCATCATTGCCCTAATGTATATGGAAGCAGGAAGATTACAATAGCGTCTGTCTCACTGATTTAAGACTTTTATTCACCTTCCTGGAAATTATCTCCCAAAGCCAGTGTTTTCTTTTCAACAAAGAAATCTTTACTTTTTAAAAAAGATTATATTTATGTATTTTTTTGAGAGAGAGAGAGAGAAGGGGAGAGAGAAGGAGAGAGAGCGTGCATGAGGAAGGGGAGAGGCAGAGGGGGAGGGAGAGGAAGAGGGAGAGAATCTCCAGCAGACTCCAAGATGAGTGTGGAGCCCCATATGGGGCTCCACCTCACGAGTGAGCCACCCAGGCACCCCACAAACAAATCTTATTTTTACTTTCCTGCTCAAATTCCTCCACGATTCCTCTATCAACAAAACAAAATCTAACCTTTTCTTCATGATCTAGCCTCTTCCTACCTGTTCAATTTCTTCTATCATCATCTCCCTTGAATTCACTTTTAAGCATGATGTCTTGCACATGATTTATAAAGAAGGATGAATGGATGAACAGCAGTCTTCCAAATAAATACACCATACACTCCTCTATGTTTCTATACACACCATGTTTTTCTGCTGTCTGGAATGCTTTTCTCCACTCCACTGCTTCCTGACACTTTCCATGATGCCTCCTCCCCACAGAGGTATATGCTGGTGTTCCTCTTTGCATCTACAGCACTTAGAATCCATCTTCGGGACTGTATTATTTTATTTATACTATCTCACACTGATTGGAGTTGGTCCTGGGTCTCAGTCTTAATTAAAATCATTTGTTTGCTTCCCTGTCTTTTCAATATGGGCCAAGGACCCCTGTCTTTTCAATAGACTTAAGCCTTTGCCAGCTGGGGACCCTGACTTTCCATCTTTGTGTCCTGTAGGGCCTGATACAGCACCCACACATAATAGGTGCTCAGTAATCATTTTCTGAGACAAAGCACGCTTTATTAATAATCGGAGGGGCGAGCTCTTTGGTCCTTATTTGGTAAATTAAATGCAAACCAAAATAAAAAAGAGTGACTTCTGGTGAGGAGCAGAGATAAATGGAAGCCACTTCCCTCTTGTTGGGTGCTAAGAGGGGAGTGGACAGATCTTGTGCCACTTCCTCTCACCAATCCTTAGAATTGCCACCCCACCCTGACCATCCCTTTTTTCCTCTGCATCTTGTCTGTCTTTGGTTTTGGGGAAGAAGATAAGGAGAAGATGAGAGAGAGAGAAGATCTGAGATACATGGAGGAATTTCTACCAAGTCAAAGTGGAGAAGATTTATCATTTCCAAAGGGAAGGTGGCCAGAGTGTCCTCCTCATTCCTGGGCTCCAGTACTGTGTGTGCAACTCGAAACAGAAAAGTTCTTGTCTTGATCCAGTAAGCGCTGCCTGGGCCTGGTGATCTGATTTGCAGGGCTCAGTGGAGAAGGAAAATATGGGCCCCTTGTTAAATATTCATGAAGAATTTTAAGGCAATGACAGCAGAGCATGAGACCAAGGGTGGGACCCTTCTGAGTTGGGGCCCTGGGTGCCAGCTCACATTCACACTGATGAAACCAGGGATGGGGTTCCCTGATGGAGGTTTCAAGGGCTGGGTTTGGGTGATGTTTCTTTTCCTTATTTGTTTATCTGGAAGTTTCTATGAAATCTTTTGGACATTCAAAAAGGGATAAATACAAATATCAATGTATCCATCACTGGCTTAAGAAATGTGTGGTGACAAATACATTCGAAATGCTTTGTGTACCCCTTGCTCCCAGAAGTAACCCATGTTCTGATGAACCACAAGAGTTTATCATTCCCGCACATGTCAGTATGTCTTTTTTTTCACTATATATCCCTAAGAAAGATGAGTTTTAAAGTGAAGCAGGGGGAATATTTTCCTGAAGCAAATCCCTGAGCAAGGGATTAAATCCTGTGAGACCTAGGATTAACCAACTCCAAATCTTATGATAAGGGAGTCCTGGTTTAGTCCTTTGCATTTTTATTCATTGTTTATATTTTCTTTAGCCCACATCTACCTCCCTTCCTGCCCTTTGTAGAATCTATAAACAACCCTACCTTCCTGCCAAATGTGTTTTCATCCATTTTGTTTTACTTACTACTTGCTTCTTCTGTAAAGCTAAGTACGAGTCCAGGCTCCAGGCCAATTTCCTTTCTCCTTTATGGTTACCCCGGGTCATGGTGCTGGGGCTTCAGCGGGTCAGTCAAGTGGTCGCTTTGTAATATTTTAAGTTCAGCTGCATCTGGGGACTTGGAAAAGCAGGGTTCCAGGGAGACAGAATCTGCTGGAATTATATATATATATATATATGAACTAGAATGAATTGGATTCAGAGTTGAATATTCAGCCAAGCCCACATTTGAGAATTATAAAGTGGGACTGTGAGGGGAGAGAAAGTCATGCTCAGCCATGCAGCTCTGTGCAGGGATTAAGGCAGCAGGAAATGGAGTGGATATTTTGCCAAAAATGAGGGTGTGGCCAGTAGAGTGGAGACTTGGAATCTGGGGATGTCCCGCAAGGTTACAAGGATTAACAAATCAATAGTTTGCACATCCTCCATGCCTTCAAAAGCTTAAAACTCCTTCCAGCCTTGCACACCGTCCAGATGAATATTGGAAACTGTGTGGAATTTAGCAATAGTAAGAAATGATTGGTAAATGGCTGTTTTTTTTGTTTTAGGGATTTATCTACATGACAGTAGCCACAGTTGGGTTAGAGCAAGGAGTTTGGGGATGGATTTTGGCAGGCCTTTGATCTGAATGGACTGAAATAAAAGAAGCCAATGCACCCCTAATCGCCTGACCAGATACCTTACACAGCACCATTCCAAGCTCATGTGAATGATATGGTCGCAAAATGCCAATAATAACCACCGGGATTTCCAGCACAGGGAGTGATTGGAAATTTGACTCATGTGCTGCCCCCAAAATCGCTCTGGCCTAATTACTGTTAAAAACAGATGAAGATAAAAGTTAACATGGCCCCAGTGAGTCATCTCATCGGGACTCACATTACAGAAACAGCCATTCTAGGAGGAGAGTTCTGAGGACAAAGTCTTTGAGAATGGCCACAAACGATTGCAGACAGCCAGGCTGCTAGAAAAGCCTGTGTCTGGATCGCAGGAACTTAGCACAAGATAACTGTTCTGTGGTAACAGCAGCTTTTCAATAGTCTTTTCCATTAATAAACACATGCAAGTGCCATATGGAAATATGATCTACAGCCCCACTTCCTCCCAAAATAGAGCATTCCTAATTGCAGCTATTTAGCTTCCTTCAGAAATACCCTCTCACTCTTCCTTCAGAAAGACTGTTCGTAATGACCTGGGTTCATCTGGCATGGGGAGGAGACGAGTGGAAGAGGCCGCAGGAAGCCTTCTCTGAAACTGGTCCCTTCGGCTTCCCCGGGTGAGTAGTATTGGCCTCTTTAGAGATCAAGAAAATTGGGAGCCAGAGCTATCCTACAAATCAAATATTCCTTTGTGCCTAGAGCTCCATGATCAACCGTGATATTCAACATGGTTGGTGTCACGTGCGGTGGGGGGCGGGAAGCACAGGGAGTTTGGGTTTGAATCTTAACTTTGCCACTGTTCGCTGTAACTCCGGACAAGTTATTTAACCTCTCTGGGTTCAGCTGTCTCATTGATCACTTGGGAGTGATGACACTGATCCTAAAGCAATGGTGTCAGTTCCTTTACAGGGGAGCAAGGTCTTAGTAAGTAATTCTATTCTATAGGAAAGGTCTGGAGGATGTGCTCTGGGTACCGATAGTCTGAAGTTTGATCCTGGGTGCGTGAAGGACCGTGAGTGTTCTGCTGAGTAGCACAAGTCGCGTTTGCTCGTTTATGGTCTCCTCACTGATGTTCTCCGGGAAAGGGACAATTTGTGGGAACTCAGTTCTGATGATCCTTATCCTGAAATCTTTACTGTTTTCAAATGGGGAGTTTTTACTTCCTTAAAAGGTTGATTTGACGTCCTTCAATTTTCCTCCTTCCCCTGTAATTCCACACATAGATTCTCAGAATCAAAGAGATTCTGAAGCCGAATTATCTTAAATCCCACACCAGTATTGTCTTAACTGCTAAAGAAAATAAAGATACTATAAGGAATACAATATGGAATTTAGAAATCATGTAAGAGCAGAATTAATCATGATTTATTTGTAATAGCAACAGACTGGAAGTTAACCTAAAAGTCCAATCGTAAGGGATCACTTAAACAATGGAATTCTATGCACCACTGAAATACGGATGCAGGGGAATATGTCAAGTCACGGGAAAGTGTTAATAGTATGCAGTGCAGTGAAAAAAACATCGGTTTAACTGCAACATCAAAATATGAACATGATTTATACAGGTATGATGAGTTACGGATGCTCTGTTTCTTTTTGTTTAAAAAACACATAACATAAAATTTACCACCTTAACTATTTCTAAGTGTACAGCTCTGTAGCGTAAGTGTATTCACATTGTCAGACAACCAATCTCCAAAACGCTTTCATCTTTTAAAACAGTACCCATTAAATACCAACCGTTCCACGTTCTCTAGCCTACAGCCTCTGGCAACCACCATGCTACTTTCTGTCTCTATAATTTTGTTTGCTTTGGGTCTTCGTATAGGCAGAATCATACAGTATATATTCTTTTGTAACTGGCTTATTTCACTTAATAAAGCATCCTCCAACTTCAGCTGTGATGTAGCAGGTGCCATGATTTCCCTCTCTTTAAGGGCTGATCAATATTGCATTGCATGTATATGCCACATTTTGGTATCCATCTATGCATCAATTGGCACTTGGGTTCCTTTCACATCTTTGCCTTTGTGAATAATGATGCTATGAACTCAGGTGTGCAAATATCTCTTTGAGATTCTACTTTGTTCTGGTCTACGAAATCCAGAACCTATGTTTGTGACCAGGATGTTTTTCTGCCTCCTATGTGACAAGTCCCTTCTAAAAAGAGCTTATGCAGTTTCCGGTCAGCAGATGGGATGAGCAGGGGACCTTGCATGTCAGGACTTCTGTCCCACTTGGGTTCTTCTAGGCTTCGGCTCGATATTTGTCCAGGAGTTACTGTGGCCAGAGACACTGTGGTCCTGCCTGGCACTGCACGTTCTCTGTTCTTTCTTTCCCTGGCAGGAAGAGGAACAGAGGTTGAGGGGATGGGGATGGCTTTAGGCTGTGAGGTGAGCAAGTTGGTGCAGTCCCTCGGCAGAGGAAGCAGACTCTAAGGGAAAAGAAGCTTAAAGCCGTGATACTTTATGGTTACTGATGAATTCCTTTTTATAGCCCAACTCCCTTAAATTGTCTTCCTGTGATTAATTCTTGTTCTCCTAGTCCCCTTTAGGCGGACGGTTGTTGATAGGGAGTGCTCAGTGTTGAATGAGTAAAACGTCCTAATGCATGTTCTCTTCAGCCAGAGATAACCTTGCTTTAAACATGATGAATGCAACTTTTACGAGGGAAGATATCACCAAGAAGGGGGCTTGTGGCTTATGCATCAGACACTTGGGTATAAGCTCATTGCCTCGCAGCATTTCAATCTCAATCTCTCCCTCTCTCTCTCTCTAACCATTTCGAATAACTTGGTCTGTCTGTCACTGTCCCTAAAATGGATGGATATAAATCACCCAACCGACTGCTCCGTTCTGGATTTAATTACCGACCCCCCCCCTAAGGACTCCACACCTTCTTCTTCCTCAGTGAATGATGAAACAAAGAAGCAGCATTTCTGGGAAAGTCATAGAGCTTAAAAATCATTAAACTACACACCATTAGAAAGGATTCCCTCTGGGGACCAGAGAACTTCAGTTTCCCTTCTGTGTGTATGTGTATATGTGTGGGTAGGTTTGCACAGACTTGGAGAGAGAGAAGAGAGGTTTTTCTGGTTGGACTTACACACTTTGTGTCTCAACCCAAGTTGCCTTGATCACAGACTTCTTGATTTTGGCCCAGGCCACCAAAACATATGGGATAAAACCACCAAGTCACCCATGATGGTTATTTATAGGGATGTGTCCTGTACCAAGAGAGCTCTAGCTAAAAGGGAAGGCAGGTGAGGGCGGGAAGGGAGCTGGCACGTCGGCGGGGACTCCACAGAGATGCCCGCATGACCATATGCCCACTTCGTGAGGGAAAGAAAGAGAAAAGCAAGCCAAGTTATTTTTCCTGTGAACGAATTATTTACACGTCTGGTTTCTTCCAGCACTTACAAAGGGTCTCTTCCACCCTGTCAGAAGACTTCAGTTTAAAAGAGGGAAAAAAACCCCTCTCTCCCAGAACTGATAACCAAATAAAACCCTGTTATATTTTCTGTCTAATAAGCACAAGAAATTCCATAACTCCCTTGATTAAGCATATTATCCTTCTTCAGAAAGTCAGCTTGATTTATGCAAAAAGTGATTTGGACATACTTTCTCCGGCCACGGAGATTTCATAATTCCTCGTGTATGTCTGGAAAATCTCCTCTCGTCGAGTCCAAACCAAATTAATGTCTTCCAGAGTGACCCGAGGAATTAATGAGGTTTCTGCTGTCAGTTCTATCCATCCGAAGGTCAAGTAAATCATGGGCTGGCTCTCGGGCCGCTGTATTTTTGCTGCCTTTCTGACTCCACGGTCCTTGATAACAACGTTGCAGATGGCTTTGAAATACAGCATCACCGACACTCTCCGTCCATCTGCTGGGACATATTTTAGGCTCTGCTTCTCTTTCTGCTGTAAACTCGGCCTTTAATGGAGTCCGTAATTGCTGATAAATGGGGTATCAATGAAGTCAGTGCACTGGAGGTTCCCCCGTTGCTTTCTGCTGATGTGTGCTATTTAAGTCTCCTCCGACGTGACTTCAGATGATTGTGTACCCAGCTCTGTCATTCCACAACTGGTGTTCTTGGCTCAAGACTTCAAGTCTCCCCCCAACCCCCCTTCTTCTTTTTGGACAAGCTAAAGCTGGATGGTAGGAGGCTTTCCCGAGGAACTGGGTTCTTCTTACCAGGAGAAACTTCACAACCTGCCGTTAAGATCGTGCGGGTAGCACTAGTGGGAAGTTTAAGGACTTTTTTCCACGACCACCTGCATGCGAGGACCAGCTTCTTTGTGGACCTCAGCAGTGAAAGAATTGGCAGGTTTCGAAAGCTTTGAAAGTGACGGAGCCGATTTCCCTGTCCTGGCTAGGCTGGGGTTTCAGGGTTTGTCCCTGAACTTTGTCACTGTTTTCCCTTTTGGTTCTTTACTGATTAGAAATGAGGATCAAAAGGAAAAACCATGGGTGCCTGGGTGGCTCAGTGGGTTAAAGCCTCTGCTTTCAGCTCAGGTCATGATCTCAGGGTCCTGGGATCGAGGCCCGCATCGGGCTCTCTGCTCAGCAGGGAACCTGCTTCCTCCTCCTCTCTCTGCCTGCCTCTCTGCCTACTTGTGATCTCTCTCTTGCTGTGTCAAATAAATAAATAAAATCTTAAAAAAAAAAAAAAAGGAAAAACCACAAATGTCTTCCCTCCTCATCTCCTTATTTGATTTTGCATTTCTCATGAATATCTGCTTGAATCACAGCTGCTAATAAGGAAACAAGCCAGACAGGGCTGGTAAATTCTTACATGGCGCCTTAGCCTCATGTCCAGAGGAAGTGGAAGCCTGCTGCTCCCCCCTTGTTCTTTCGAAACAGGGAAACCTAAAGTTACCTGCTGACCACCGGGTTCCAGCTACCAACCAGCCATGTGGATATAAACACGTTCCGACGAGGAAGGAGATATTAAAGCTGCAAATGGAGTCTGAGTCTGCCTGACCTTACAAACCTCAGTTTCCTGAGCTATGAAATGGGGATGGTCATACCTGTGGTCCTTACCACAAACATTTAGGGGTGTGGTGCTGCAGGCTAACGGTTCTGAGCACTTATTATGGGCTAACTATGGAGCTAGGCAGCTTCCCTGTGTTATCTCCCTGAATCCTCACAATAATTGTAGGATGCCAGTGGTATTTTCAATGCCACCGTTTTACAGACAAGGAGATAGTGACATTGATCAAAAAAGAGGTTTATAAGAAATGTTTTATAGCTCTTACTGTTTTTAAAACACTTTTTCATACATCAATTCATCTTTCCTCCTCAAGAACTCTGTCAGGTATTTATTATTGTGTTTCTTTCATTGGAGTTTAGAGAGAGGACAGAGGCTTTCTCAAGGTCACACAAGCTGGGAAGGGCAGCTTTGTGACTTGAACGAAACACACAGCAATTGTAAACATGCCTCAAAGAAAAAAAAAAAAGCCCTGTCGATAATACAATTAGGTGTCCGTTTGTCGTTGTTATGATACAATCCATTAACGCACGAGTGTCAAACAGCCTTGTCGCCCTCATATTTTAAATCAGACCATAAAACAAACAATATGCCCAACGACGGCAGGCGAGCAAAGGGTGACCAAGGGAGGACGAGGTGGGGCTGTAGAAAAGATGTGGAAAAAGCTAGTGACCTCAATGAGGAACTTTAGGGAATTTGGTGAAATTTGGGTCAGAGGTTGAGAGGAAACCCTGATGAATAATTTTGATAAAACTTTGGAAATGTCAGGCAGGCGGAACCTCTCTGGTGCTTCTTATCCTTTTCTGATTTTATTCAGCTGGGAAATACCTCCGTTTTTCTTCAGCTGTTTGTTTCCCGTTTGCTGGAAACTGGTGGGTGGTAGAGTGGGCTATTTCCATTTGCAGTCAACCACAAAGCAGAGGAAAGATTAGAACTCACTTTAGGGGACCCAACTGGGAGAGAGATTTGCTTTTTTCCCCCCTTATGTCTTCAGCACTTAACACCCCAAGTGAGACTCGAGTCTGACGTGCTTCCCCTTTGCAAAGGGCCAGCTGGAAACTGGGTGCGGGCCTGTGGGTGTGGTGAGGAGAAGGCAGGTTTTATTTCTCTAAGAGACGGTGGAATTGGCTGGCTGAGTAGGCGCCTCAGAAATTGGGCCCATGGGGGCACTGCCCGTAGCAGAGACTACGATAAATGCTCAAGCAGACTTCTTTTTTTTAAATTTAAATTTACATTTTTTAAATTTATTTTTTCAGCGATCCAAGATTCATTGTTTATGCACCACACCTAGTGCTCCATGCAATATGTGCCCTCCTTAATACCCACCACCAGGCTTACCCGTCCCCCCTCCCCCCTTCCCTCCATAACCCTCAGTTTGTTTCTCAGAGTCCTCCTCAAAAAATTAAATATAGAACTACCCTAGGACCCTGTGATTGCACTACTGGGTATTTACCCCAAAGACACAGGTGTAGTGAAAAGAAGGGCCATAGGTACCCCAATGTTCATAGCAGCAATGTCCACAATTGCCAAGCTGCNGTAGTGAAAAGAAGGGCCATAGGTACCCCAATGTTCATAGCAGCAATGTCCACAATCGCCAAGCTGCGGAAAGAGCTGAGATGCCCTTCAACAGACGAATGGATAAAGAAAATGTGGTCCATATAGACAATGGAATATTACTCAGCCACCAGGAAGGATGAATACCTAACTTTTTTTTTTTTAAAGATTTTATTTATTTATTTGACACACAGAGAGAGATTACAAGTAGGCAGAGAGGCAGGCAGAGAGAGCTGCNGGGAGCCCGATGCGGGCCTCGATCCCAGGACCCTGGGATCATGACCTGAGCCGAAGGCAGAGGCTTTAACCCACTGAGCCACCCAGGCGCCCAGAATACCCAACTTTTGAATCAAGCAGACTTCTTTGTGGGGAAGTCCTGAGTTTGAAAAACTCTTTTCACTGCTCCCGACTAGTGCCAACCCTTAGCAAGTCAAATGGGATCCTTGGGTCCCCTTTTTTCCACCTGGAAAGTGGTGGTGGGGACAATAGTAGGTCACAGGAGTCTGGTGCGTATTTGATGGGATGACATATGTGAAAGGTCTTCGGAACTTTAAAGCACTTGCGGCTGCCGCGGCGGTTGGTATTGGGGCTCGTCTCCCCTGCGTTTGGATATGTGAAATCAAGTGAAAATTTAAACCAAGGGCGCCCCTAAAAACACAGGTGGGTCAGCCAAAGTGGAAGACACGGGGTTGCAGGGGTGGTGGGGGGCATGCAGCTGGGTTCTGGCCTGGCCAGAAAAGAGCAAAATGCAGTTTAGTGTTAGCGAATTTCCTGATAAGCACTACCGGAGATTCTAAAACAGAAGTCAAATGAAATGAGACGCTCGAAATTTTCTAGTATGCTAACCACAGGCCACAGGGTCCTGTCCTCTTCACGGCTTGCTTCTAGAGAGTTCTCTTGCTGCAAGAGAGAGACTGCTGCTGCAGAGAGGCTGCTGCGACCACCCCCGGTTCGTGTAGGGTGTGCGTTCTCTAACTGCCCCGGCGGGGCGGTTACTGCTCTGGGCCGGCAGGTGACCTCGTTGCACCTCCGCCAATAAGGTCCCCAGCTCTGAGCCCAGAGGTCCCGACAAAGCGACCTGCAGCTCCAAGGAATGGGGTCTTCCAGCTGTTTTCTCACGTCAATCAGCATTTGGTTTATCAGCTGGTGGGCGAGAAGGTCTGCTGGCACAGCGTCAAGAGGGAGATGCCGTGACTTCTGAGAGCGAACTCTGAGAAGTGACGTCCACACCCCACGCCCGGCCATCTCCCCGTGGGGGCTGTGACGTGTCCCTGGCGTTCCTGCCCGACGGAGACAGCAGTGACAACGGCACAGTGATATTGTGATAGGCTTGTGCGGGGGTGGCTTTTTTAAAGAGCAAAATCCACCTGATTTGGAGCAGACGAGGCTCACCGGCTCTAGCAGGAGCCCTGGTTCAGGCTCCAGTGTTGCCCAATTAGTGCATATCGAGTGAGTGGGGAAATAAACCAGGGAAGAAATCTGTTTCTGGAAGGGAAATAGAATCGGTGGAAGGGCCCCCAGCAGGGGGAAGGGAGACTTTATCACCGCGCTTCTGGCTGGGAAGAGGGAGGATGCTGGGGGAGGGGTGGGGAGGTGCGGGAGTGGG
>LNAC01000128.1:984203-1067064 GCA_002007465.1 Ailurus styani | reverse complement strand
AGGTGCGGGAGTGGGGGTGGGGAGGGGGCAGAACGGAGGCCCCGTGGGCTTGGCCCAGGGATTTGGGACAGGGGCCAGCAAGCAAAGATAGGCTGCCCAGGGCCTGGGATGCTGGGCTAAGCAGTGTGGGCTCTGTCGTGGAGGCAGGGAGAAGACAGCAAGTGGGTTTTGTTTTGTTTTGTTTTGTTTTGTTTTGTTTTGTTTTCAGCCAGAAGGCGATGTAAATGGAGATCTCTGTGCATCTGAGAGAGACAGGGAAAGACAGAGCAAGAGAGACAGAGACAGAGAGAGAGAGCCAGGGAGGGAGAGAATGGGAGCTGCCGGTTCTGCAGGCCTTGTCAGGGCTCTGGCAAGGACAGGAGTCTAGGGGCTGTTTGGAGAAACCTGGAAGGGGCTGGGGGCAGCGGATCATTCCGTTGAGATGGGCCCAGAGAGGCCGGATCCCTGCGGCAAACGCAGGTGGTTCCAGCTCTGGAGTCTTGGCCCTCAGTGTGTTCTTGGGCTCACTGCATCCTCGAGGAGACAGATGAAAGGAGGCTCCCACTGTGGGTTGCAGTTTCTGGGTGGCTGTCCCGAGTGGCCTCCTCCGCTGGGGGTGCCCGGAGCCAAGGCCATGCAAGGAAGGGGCAGCTGCACTGCTGGTGGGTTGGCAGGGGTGTGACCGGCCCCCGTGGGCCTTGGCACAGAGGCTGGGGGGGCCAGGACACGAGAGCAAAACATCCGTGTCGTCTCTGCCTCTATCAACAGCCCCGGTAACTGTGGAGTCACAAATCCGTGAGAGGTTTCCAAGTTCTGTGGGGGCCATTAGGCAAGAAGAGCCGTCTCTTGTGACATTCTGGTTCATGCGTGTGGTTTCCTCATGGCCAGGGAATCTGGTTTTCCAACCATCTGGCCAGTTAGCGATTAAAAAGGTAGACTTTGAATGTTACTATGCAGCTCCTGGATTAAGGGGTGACCAGTAGGCCCTAGCAGATGCAGGCTCAGGCTGTTACAAGCACGGGGACTCCCTGATGGGTGTTGAGGTACCCCGCCCCCCACCGCTTCTGTCTACGCTGGAGCATCTTCCTCCCCCTTCCTCCCTCTGTCCCTGAGAATGACCTCATCTTCCTTGTTGGTGTCAGTCCTACGTGGATCCCCATGTGACTGCGCGAATGGAAGACGGTCTGGTAATAATGCTTAATAATACCAGGTCCCTTCCAGGAAAGTTTCAAAATGAGAGAATTGGATGAGAAAAGCCATTGCCACATATTTATGGCCTTGAATGTGTTTGTCAAGATGCCATGTCCTCTTACGCACTTACCCCCCCCCCGCCATTTGTCATTGCAGTTTTATTCCACTTATTGAGAGAGTCATTTTGAGGAACGAACTGCCTCATTCTAACACATGCAGGCCAGGCCTGGTTAACTCCAGCAGGTTGGGGTCGACCAGGGGAGGCTAGGGCAAGGGCTGCCCTTGGCCCGCAGAGCTGGGAAGGAGATGATTGGAGGAAATTAAGCCCAATAGGTAGAGCAAGTGGTAATCTGGCAGAGACTAGGCAAGGGAAGGCCTAGGACAAGGCAGCAGAGTCTAACCAGGCCAGGGGAGCAAGGTTGGGGGAATCAAGTGGGGAGGGCACCCACTGTCACGTTTGGTGTGACCCCCTGTGTGCAGGGCCCTGCTAAGTGGTTTCCTTGTGTTAGCTCTGACTCTGACAAAGAGCTGATGCTCTACCTAACTTAACATCGTGTAAGGCTTGTACCAACCTTTCCCGGTACAGCTCATCATTAACATGATTTTATAGAGGAAAGACCTCGTGCTCTGAGAAATTAAGCCAGTCCCAGGCGACGTGGCTAACAAGGGCCAGGGCTGTAACTTAAACCCAAGGCTGACTCTAAAGGCTCTTCTTCACGGCATCTGACTGTCCCCACAGGGGGAAGCTCCACCGGTGTGATCAGACAGCTATTGTCCACACCCGGGGCTCGCCTCGCCTGCAGTCCATGATCAGCCGGGGTCCCTCTGCACACGTGCACACTTTCGTATCTGTGCACACATATGCACAATTGTGGATAGACTGTGGCTGGAGGGAAAACTTTTACTCATCCGAATAGCAGGCCAGCTTCCCTGACGTTGCAGCTGGACCTTTGGAGGCCTGGAGGGTGATGCTTGGGCTCCGGGACCACTGAAACTCCGGCCATTCCTTAGTGAGATCTGGTAGCAAGAAAGATCCGGTTTCCCAAATACCTTGTGCACAGAAGTTGAGGAATAAAAGGAGGGCTGGGGAAGGGAAAGAGCAGAGGAGTAGGGCAGAATGACAGGGCCACGGCGGTCGCAAGCAGGAGGCGGGAGTCGATGTGAAATCATGGAGTTACGGGCTCATGTAAGTGAGTCTGTGATTCACAGGTGGGAGGGGCAGCCCCCTGGACTTGTGTCCCCAGGAAGTGCTAGGCTCATGTGAGTTTCATGTGCCTTTTGTACCTAATGGGTCATGAATTAAGTTCCCCTGCCTGAAAGGTATACAGAGGTATAGGGGTGGGTGGGTGTTTCAAGCGAAAGGAGGAACTGAATTTTCTGCTGCTGATGAGAAAGAAGGTCATGTTTCTATTGGTGTTTTCATTGCCCAAATGGCATTTCGATGGTGATTTCTGTTGTCCTAAAAAGTTCTTTGTCTCAAGCCTTGTGTTGCTGGAGGACCACTTCCTTTATCTTGAGACGTTTCCTTTGGTCTCGGTGATTCATGCTCCTGATCTCCTCACAGCGAGTTTCTCCAGTTTTGCCATTGCTTTGACTCCTTTTCCATCAGCCTGTTCACTGAAAACTGAGCTCCACTGACTTCGTGGGGGGCTACTTCTCGGTAACATGCTGCCCCCAATTTAATGACTTTATTTATTTATATTTTATTTATTAAAAAAATTTTTTTTATTCCAAATTTAGCCACTTTAAATGGTGACCGTTTACTTAGCTCACAAATCTTGGGTCTGCTGAGCAGTTCTGCTGATCCGGGTCAGGCTCAGGGGATCGTGGTTGGGTCCCTCCTTCCTCACCCACCTGCCCTCAGCTGCCACATGGGCGGGGGGCTGGCTGGGGTGGGGTGGCCACGGTTGGCGTGACTGGGCTGCCTCCACATGGCCAATGCCCTTCAGCTGGCTAGCCCGGCCTTGTTCGCACCATGGCAGAGTATTCCAACAGACACGGCATGAGTGCGCAAGGGGCCTGGGCTTGGCCTCCCAGTGTCACTTCTGTTGTATTTTATTGTAGAAAGTGAGGGGAAACTGGGTTCGGAGGTAGGGAAATAGTCCCTCTTGGTGGGGAGGAGTCGATGTGAAATCACATTGCAAAGCGAGTGAAGGTATGGAAAGGAGTGGAGAATTAAGGTCATTTCCCCGAATATCCTGTCACGCTGGCATCCTGCCTTTGGCTGCTCGACTGTCCTCCCCAGATAAGCTCAACCTGTGTCATGGTGTTCTTCTCCCACGTGCCACGATGTCCTATGTAGTCTTCTTTACAACTGAATTTTATCGGGTCCGACTGAAGACTCTGCTGTTGCCATCAGCTTAGATAGACTGAAAATCCCCACAGCACGTGACTGGATTAGGGGTAGGGACAGAGACTGCTCCCTGTCCCCCAGGACTCATTCTTCCCCTCCGTAGGCCTGCTGAGCTGCAGTCGAGCTCATGGCTGTGCAGGGGGACACTGTCTCCCAGCCTCCCCTGCGGACTCAGTCTGGCCGTGTGCCCTGTTTCTGGCCGGTGGGATGTGAGCCAGAGGAAAGCATGCTGAGGGAAGTGCCTGAGGGCCTCTGCCTCTTCCCCCTTTCCCAGTGGCTGGATGAAGGTAGGAGCTGTTGCGGTTAACCCGAACCCATACTCAGAAATCGCAAACAGGACGGCACAGCCGTACTATAGGCACTGGGCCTACTTCTGAACTGCAGAATGAGAGAAAGATCAACGCCGGTCTTATCTAATCTTTGTATGTCTGAGGGCTTTTGTTAGAGCTCCTTAGCCTGTATCCTAACTGAGCTGGTGCTGACGGCAGGGGGGGGGGGGGGTTGGAGGTGTGGGGGAGGGGAGTGTGGAATGATGGGACGTAACCGTGGCAATGCCAGGCTGGGGTCTGGTGAGTTCAAGGTGGGAGGAAACCTCAATTTCCCCAGTTTTTCTTCTCTCTTCCAAACTTATTTAGCATTTCTTTCTCTCTCTCTCTCTCTCTCTTTTCCTTCCTTCCTTCCTTCCTTTTTTTCTTTCTTTCTTTTCTTTCTTTCTTTTCTAGTATGTTCAGTTAGCCACATCATTAGTTTTTGATGTAGTGTTCAGTGATTCATCAGTTATGTACAACACCCAGTGCTCATCACAACGCGTGCCCTCCTTAATGTCCATCCCCCTGCTACCCCGCCCTCCCACTCCCGTTCCCTCTGAAACCCTCAGTGTGTTTCCAGGGGTCCATAGTCTCTCAGCATTTCTTTTCCTATTTTCCTTTTCCTTCCCCACTGTTCTCCTTTTGGTTCCACAAAAATCTTTTATGCTGAAAAGAAATAATAGAGCAAAGACCATCAACTTTGTTTGGGGAAATCTTTTATAACCTTGGCCTACGGAGAGATTAACAACTCCATTGGTAGTTGATATAATAGTACATATGATATTATATTGGACATAAGAAAACTCTTTTTATTTTGAAAGAACCCAAGAAGAGTGAAAAGATAATACTGAGAGTGTGTATGCCCCTCACTTGCCTTCCCTTATGTTGACATCTTCCATAACCGGGGTACGTTTGTCAAAACTAAGATATTGACACTGATTGGTACAGTGCTATTAGCTCAGCTATAGACTATTCAGTTTCTTTGGTTTCTCTGTCAATGTTCTTTTTTCTCCAGGATCCAGTCCAGGGTTCCATGTTGCATTTTGTTGTCATGTCTCCTTTGTCTCTTCTAATCTGTGATAGCTTCTTGGTCTTTCCTTGTCTTTAATGACCGTGACACTTTTGGTCAAGTAGTTTTTAGATTGTCCCTCAATTTGCATTTGTCTGATGTCAAAAACATGTAAACTTGACCCCAACAAACAGTGTAGGTGGTAATCCCGCTTACCACCACCAATTTCACTTTTGGTCATAAAACAGCAAAGGAAAGAGACCATTCAGTACAAGGCTTTTCTTGGGTTGTTTAACTTTTCCCTATTACTTAGAATTATAAAAATCATGGAATGTTATTTCTGGAAGAGACTTTGGAGATACATGACTGTATTTTTTGATTCCTGATTTAGAATGCAGGAGCAGGCACGTGATCTCCCTGAGGGGTAGTGGTGTGTTTCCTACAAGATAATCAGAGGCATTTTCTACCAGAGCACTCATTCCTTCTTACCCCATATCTGTGGTTCTGGCAGAGCCCTCTACCTGCTGTGCCCTGTCCTTCATTTTTTCTTGTTCCATTGAACTTTTCTCTCTCTCTCTCTTTTTTAAGATTTTATTTATTTATTTGACACAGAGAGAGAGAGAGAGAGAGATCACAGCAGGCTCCCCGCTGAGCAGAGAGCCCAATGTGGGGCTTGATCCCAGGACCCTGAGATCATGACCTGAGTCGAAGGCAGAGGCTTTAACCCACTGAGCCACCCAGGCACCCCATTGAACTTCTCTTGAAGAGTCAGGTTAAATGTCTCTTTGCCTGAATAATTTTCAGTCTCTGATTCTCCTTCTACCCCTCCCTCCTGAAATGAATCACTCTTTCTTTTGAGTTGACATAACACCTTAATATAGCTGTTGAGACTTTGTGTTAAAGATACACTTCTATGGAAATGTCCCTTAGTAAAGCTTCAGTGCCTGGAGGACAAAAGGGGTGGTTATCCCCATCCCAGGGCCAGGTACAGAGGCGGCTTTCATGAACGCTTGCTGCTTTGAATCTGACTACCCTCCTTTACTTTAAAGGCAAACAAACTGATGATAAGTGAGTGACTTGCATCATCCCTTTTCCAACAATTCCCTTTTCCTAAAGGTTGATTGATCTCTGTTCAGTCTTTCTGGGAGTTGATGGTCTTTGCTCTATTATTTCTTTTCAGCACAAAGAGCCCACGATTCCTCTTCGTGTAAGGCTACAGGAGCAAGTAAGCAGATCGGGGATCAGCGGCTGCCATCTTCAGAGATGCACAGACAATTCTGCTCCTGGTAAACCCCGCTGACAAAACTTCAGGAGGCTCCCCCGTAGATGGTCTGGGATGCTCCTGTGTGGCGTGGACATCTGATTCTGTGGAACAAACCCTCGCCATATGATGCGTAGATTGCTACTACGTTTCGGTCAGTGTTCCTACATTCCCTCATTCACTGTGTCCAGAAAACCAAAATTTATAGACCTCTTCCTTTGCAAAAACTCCTAAACCAGGTTTATTTCCATGGACTTGACCTTTGGCGTTTAGACTTTCTCCCCACCGGCAAACCCAGGGTCCATTTTTTCCTGCAGACGGCCATTTTGGCAGTCTCCTTAACAGCCTGAGGAAGGAACCAGAAGTCTACATATGGAGACTTCATCCCCGGTTGCCTAATGGATTCAAAAGACATCCTGAATATTCATCATTTCTTCTTTTATGAGCACCTTGGCAATTCCCTCCAAAGGTGAAGGCTGCAGTAAATTCAGAAGTGCCATTCAGTGAGTACCAATTTATTCTCAATTCGGGTCTAGTTTTTTTCCTGCTCCTCAGCACAGCATTGGCGTTCCTGAGATCGCAGTGAATGCAGGGCATTGTCTGGGCGCTGAGGAGGCAGGGTTTTTTGTGTGTGCAAATCCAAAGCCTAAAGACACTGTCTGCTCCCCAGCCGGCGGCTGAAGCGCTGAGCACTGACTTCACGTTCTCTGCAACTCCCTCCCTGGAGGAGTTGGACATTTTAAAATCATGCTGGAGCGCTTGGCTTGGTGACAGGGCTTTTAATTAACAGTTGTAAATTAGCAAATATTGTTTTTCAGGCCTGCACACATGGCTTTTCCCTTTGGTGTACTAGGAATCCATCACAGGGCTCCCTAAAAGTGTAGCTCTTAGGATACCAATATGGACAGCTGTTCGATGCAGACAGACCCAGAGAGAGCCAGAGGCCCTTCATTAGTTTCATTCATTTAAACAGTTTAGGCTGGTTGACTCTGCGTAGTGACTAGGAAGGTGCTGGAGGAGGTGGGTTGTGATCATGGTCACACGGGGTCCACTCTTCCTCCCCCGAGGGTCTGGGTTGGGCTCTGTGCCTTTCCTTTCACCCCACTTCTCTATCACCAAACACCTGCATGACCCTCCTTGGTTCCCCACATTTCTCCTCTCCTTCCTGGAAAAACTGGGATCCGAATCTCACTCCCATTTTCTCTTGTATCTTCTTACGCTGGAATGGAAACACATGTACCTACTATTTATCTATTCATGCAGGTATGCTCCTTAAATTCAACTTCCAAACCCATCCCTTAGCTTTTTCGGAGGAGATTACTTCTTGGACAAAATGAAACAATCGTCCACCCAAAGGCTGGGGCCAGCCAGTGCTGGCTGCCGGCCCAGGGCTTCCCCAGCGGCACAGGTTTCCTCCACGCAGGTTGTTAAACTTCCAGCTGAAGCCAGGAGGCTGTGCCATTTCTCTTTCCTCCTTTGTGCACCCCAACTGTCTTACGGAGTTTAAATAGCTCTTCAGCCTATCACAGAGCTTGCAAACCATGGCTCACAGGCCACATCTGGCCCGTGGACATGTTTTCCTTGGCCTTCACACTGTTTTGAAATGTTTTTAATTAGTTGCCAACATTTACGAATTGGGAGATTTCATGTTAAAGACCCTGACTTTGGGAGCCTCATGAAGAATCTCAAGGTCTGCGTACCCTGGACCTGCACTTCTATCCACAACTGGCTGCATTCGAACGGATGGGGAGCCTGTAGGAAGCGGGCCATGCACTTACTAGTTTGCTATAATCCTCACCACTGTTAATATTTCATACCTGCTCTGTTCACTCACTCACTGACCTGTCTGGCCTCTGTGGCATTTGAGTTTGTGAGGTCTGTTCTGATGGAAGACAGAAAGTCTGCCTAGGAATATTATATTTCTTGATTTGTTGTTCCTCTCCCCCAATTATTCTTCTCATTGGAAGGGATGGACCGGAGGATGATTTGTGACTTTCGCCAATTTTGGAAGTCTTTTGGCTGTTCAGTAGGGTAGGGAGGAAAGACGGAACTCTCACACTGTTAGTTATTATTATTTTTTTCACGTGCAGGGATGGCAAATGGACTCAGTCTTTGATCTTAGGATTCTGCAGTTCTTTAGTAGGAATTTAAGCAGGTCACATGAAGTAGGGACAGACTCTCAATGTAATCTGGGGGGAATGCAACTGACAAGTAATCAACCTAATAGAAAAGGAAGTGATATAGGCCTTATCTGGAGCTGGATGTGGATGACTTCTATCTGATCAATGGAGAATGCCAATCACAGGGAGAGAGAAAATAGATAAATGTGATCAATTACCCTAGAAGAGAAAATTAAGGATTTGTTTTTTAAATTAAGGATGTTAAACTGCTTTCTAAACTCAAGAGTGCTTTACAAAAGGAAAAAGGGTCATTAATCTTGTTCTTTGTATTGATTAAGAAAAGATGTGCTTGGTAAGGAGAGTTTGTCCCTTGTACAAATAGTGAGTGGTAAAGAAAGGTGGGGCTTCTTCTGTATTCTGCAGGTGACAAGGTGGTTCAGTGATAGCGTATGACTTGGAGAATGACAGATAGGACATTAAGTTATCCTGGAGCCTACAAATAACTTTCTTCAAAATGTTGGCTTCTTCTTAGATTGTACTTCTAATGAAGAAAAAAAGCACTGGGGCCCTTCAATGTACATCGGGAGGGACGTGCTGAGGGGCGCCGGCTTTGGAAGCCTGCTTCCTTGAATTCCAGTATCCTGAGAAGTGAAAAACTTTGCATCGTCTATGGCCGGAGCTCTACGTGGTTTCTTAGTGAGTTCCAAGTGTCCGGAAGGGAGAAATACCGTGTATCTCTCTTAGTGGAAGATAAGATAACAATTGAGCATTCCTTCCAAGCTTCTCTGTGTCTTTTTTTTTTTTTCCCCTTTGGTTTCATGTCATGCTCAGTCAAAACCTATATGCTGCAAATGTCATGTTTTAAACATAGGCCAACTTCCTGCTTTTTTGTAACATTCTGATGATCAGACCCACATTCTCTCCAGGGCACTGAGATTTTTGACTGTGTAACTCCCGAAGTTTTGGAAGTGGTTCATGGCTTCTGCTTCTACTTCTCATTCAAAAGTCATGGTTTAGTCCCTCTTGGCTTTTGATTTTAAGTGCCCTACTTGTAATCTGCTCAGGCTGAGCGAGAACTGAGAAGTCGGAAGTATTTTATGTTCCAGGCTGCAGGCCTTATGAGGTGATGACAGTGTCCTATAGGGATATCTGCTCTGCTTTTCCTATTGAAATCGGTGGAAGAACTGGAGTGGAGTGTTTAACAGGGGCAGGGAGCAAATGAAACGGCCTTTGAGATAAAGCTGAGAACGTGGTGATGGCGCGTATCAGCACGGCTCACGGAGGCGGGGGTTCAAAGAGCAGGTTGGGGACACGGGGAAGAAGAGAAGGTTTCTGCGCACGTCTCTGCCGAGGAAAAAACCACGGGGGTCAAGAAACTAGAGAAAAAAATCATTACTTTGAATAACCTGTATTGTAAACACCTAAAGGTGCCATTTTTGAATAGGAGAAAATGACCGATGGCCATTGAGGTGTGGGTCAGTTGTGAAGGGGCTGGGGCTATGTCGCCGGTGGGAGGCCCAGTCATCGGGCACAGGGTGAATTCCTTTTTCAGGCTATTCCCAGGGTGCTTGCAGACAAGTCAGGGGTCCCCTTTGGGGTCTCTACTTGCAAAACAAACCAAAATCTCTATTTCTCTTCTTCTGGAAGACAGTAACAGAAAGAGTCTTGGGGTACCTTTTTAACCAATCCTATTTTGAACCCCTTCCCTCACCTTTTTTTTTTCTTTTCTGAAAAGCAACATCAAGTTTTCCTATAAAGAAACCTTTCTCAGTGAATCTCATGAACACTTTGGGTCCTTTATTTGTCTCCTTTTATAATTATTTGGTCTCTGTAGTCAGAGTTATGTTAGTAACCCATCGGTCTGTTCTGAATCCTCCATTCTGTTGTTAGAATAAAAGTCCATTCTGTTCATTATCAATATATTATCTTTTATCTCAAGTTCTAGATGAACCAGTATATTATGGACATAGTAATGCACATGGAGGGAATCAATAACTGCATTATATTCCGGCCAAAATTTGGCATGTTTTCATGATCATTCAGCATCAATTGTTATTGGCTTTGGCAATAAATAAAGTTATTCTGAGATTCCTTGAAACAGGCTTTAAATTCCTTGGAGGATGACATTATACCTCATGCATCTCTATAAATATTTGTCCATTGGAACACTCATTCACAAATGAATAAATCTAATTTATGTCCCAATTTGGGATAGGCTCTGGGAATGATCTCCTGGAGCTTAAAATTATGCATTAGGGATTATAAATTAATATGTTTATTTGGGGTACAAAATAAGGTCTTACATGTCAGGACTCAGCCCAGGATGGGCACGTAAGAGGCATTTCTTTCTTTTTTTTTTTTTTTAAGATTTAATTTATTTATTTATTTGACAGAGAGAGAGAGAGCCCAAGTAGGCAGAGCAGCAGGCAGAGGCAGAGGGAGAACCAGCTTCTCCGCTGAACAGGGAGCCTAATGCAGGACTTGATCCCAGGACCCTGGGATCATGACATGAGCCAAAGGCAGCCGCTTAACCGACTGCGCCACCCAGGTGCCCTATGAGAGGCATTCTTAACATGTGTAATGGATTGGGTGGCCCACCAGAACTTGCATAGGTCTGCAAGAGCTGTGTTTCTATTCACTGGTTTCTTCTTTTTTTTTAAAAAAAAATTTTATTGTGTTATGTTAGTCACCATACAATACATCATTAGTTTTTGATGTAGTGATCCGTGACTCATTGTTTGAGTATAACACCCAATGCTCCATGTAATACGTGCCCTCCTTAATACCCACCCCCAGGCTCACCCATACTCCCCTCCTCTCTAAAACCCTTGTTTCTTGGAGTCCAGTCTCTCTTGGTTCTTCTCCCCCTCCAATTTCCCCCCTTCAATTTTCCTTCCCTTCTCCTAAAGTCCTCCATGTTATTCCTTATGCTCCACAAGTAAGTGAAACCATATGATAATTGACTTTCTTTGCTTGACTTATTTCCCTCAGCATAATCTCCTCCAGTTCCATCCATGTTGATGGAAAAGTTGGGTATTCATCCTTTCTGATGGCTGAGTAATATTCCATTGTATAAATGGACCACATCTTCTTTATCCATTTGTCTGTTGAAGGACATCTCAGCTCCTTCCACAGTTTGGCTATTGTGGACATTGCTGCTATGTTCATCGGTTTCCATTCGTTGCCTGATCAACTACTCATGCTATACTTCCCAATGGGAGTTTTAGATTAAGATCAGTCTATACTCACTTTATAGTCCTGGGGTTAATATAGGAACTGCAAGTTTGGGCTTCAAGCCTTTTCTACACTGCTCAGAGCCTCACAGAAACTTAAATTTGGAAATATCATTTAGTCCCCTGTGTTTTGCAAAGGGTGCAATTTATGTTAAAAAGTGTTTCATAGAAGAAAAAACATGTTGGGAATCAAGTAGGGTTTGGGAAGCCCTTGGTGAAACTGTCTTACCCAATTTTTTTGTGTGTGAGACATCTCAGTCTTTAATGTACTACTATGCATTGTGAGTTTTCGATTGTGTTAGCATATGTGGAATTTTCCAAATATATTTGGCTTCACGACGTTTATTAAAAAGAATTGGTACAGCGTTTTCTGGAGTCTAGGGTTTTGTGAAATCCATGTTGGAAATTTGTGCACTGGGTTCATGCTCCTGTTGCAGAGACCAGGAAGCTCAGGCCAAGCATTCGGTGACTCACGGAGGGGCCCCAAGATAGCTGATGGCTGCTGGGACCAGAACCCCAGTGTTCAGCAGCCAGGCTAATGTTCTTTCTATGGTGGTGGAAATTCCTGAAAATTCTTTTATTCTCTTTTTATTCCTTTTCTTTTTTCATTCCCTTTCCCCACCTCTGTGCCTTCAGCCTACCAGTAGCCCTGTATTCTTTCCATGGCTTTTTAGACCCTTTTGGAAGAGTAAGAGTTAGTCCTCTCAGTTGCTGGGGTCCTGATTGGAGCTCCCACCCACCCCAAACCTCCCCAAGTTCAGCATCTCAGCTAGCTTGAGGTAACACGTCTGCTCCTACACCCTTGACCCGTCCTGGGAGAGGTCTTGAGCTTTAATCTGAGTACAGACCCTTTGTTATCTCTTCAACCCATCTCCTGTCTTGCCACTTGGTCCCATCAGGAAAGCTATACTAATGTGAAGTCACTCTTACGTAATTCGTTTGTACTTCTGGGCTATGTTGGTGTTTATCCCAAGCTCTATTTTCCTTAGCTGATATTATCTGGCTGTAAGTCGGAGCCTCTTCTTAGGTTACCTTACCTTCTGCCCCAGTTTCATTAGGACCTACGTCTATATTTGGAAGTTTCTGCGTCACAATGTGTTGACTTATGTGGTGCCCAGTTGTAATAAATACCTGTCTGTGACCATAAATAAACATAAGCAAGGAAAGTTGGTGATGAAAAATTTTGGTGCCAAACGAAGCTTTGGATCCCTTATTTTACCCAGGGCCTAACCACTTAATTAAAAATACTGTGGGTGCTTGACTGAGACACCAAATGGCTGACTAGGGAGGCTTTTTTAGTGATTTTACTTTACTTTGGTTATTTACTTAGCCGATGGATTGTTTCTGTGACATTTTGTAAGAGAAAATATACATTGAATGAATTTTTATTCATTTGTATTTGTCTCCTGGCTTTTTCTTTTCCCAGTAGTTACAGAGATTCTATCTTCTTTAATTCCTCATTTTCATATGTTTAGGGTAAAATACTATTGTATAAATAAAACTGATTTATTTTAATGACAACATTTGCTTAACAAATAAAGCTAAGTGTACCTCCAAGGTGAGATGAAATTTCTCCTTCAGTGTTCCTGCTAGAGATGCTATCTGATGAAGAAAATGATCCTCTCTTTATCAGAAGGTGTTGCCCTCCCACACTCACCAAGGAAGAATAAAACTAGGCCTTAAATCCCCACAAATGGATAAAGAAATAAAAAACCCTGCCGAATTCCTATAAAGCATGGCTTTTTATGTAATCCTTTACTTCCTTTGGAGGAAGGTCCTATTCATTGGCTAGTCCCAACAAGAGACACATTTAATTGCTAATTCTTTGTTTTTGCTTTTTTAAGTGTTATATTTATGATTACGAAAGCTTGTTTAAAGCAATGTGGCTAAAAAAAATGTAGTCAAATGTACTGGAGCTCTTAAGGAACTTTAATAGGCTATCAAAAAACAGTGAAGATTTATTTAATGTCTCCCTTCCAGGAGGATATATTGTTGGTTCAGCTGCAACTTCTTAACTTCATCATATTTTATATACTTTGGCCATCATGGATTGCCACAAGGTCCGTTGCATGGTGTGATTTAAAATGTGTTCTGATTAAGTATACAGAAGTGATCCTGTTCCCCAATGGAGGAAGGAGAGGAACATCATAAATATACATTGTTTAAGTGTAAATTCTACTTCGCACTCATAGGTTATATTGTACTTGCATGTTTTATGCTCTGTTGGTACTTAAAAAAAAATAATTTCATTTGCGGGCATTTCCAGGGATCGAATCAAGAGCCAGGCAGCAGGGACCTACTTAGAATTCCCTCCTTACGATTTGGAATAGGGGCAGAAAAAGGCAAGTAGCGGAAGTAAGTCTATAGAACAAGATTCTCCCATCTAATTACATAAAATGGGCACAAATCTCGGTCTACCAGCTCAAATGGGAAAGCATACTTACTTTTTTATTTCTTCACATCAAGGTTCCCAATTTGTCTGATTGGCAGAAATTCCATCTTGGTCACTTGTTGAACTCTCTTCACTTTTTTTCAGGGATGTCCCAGAATCTGGAAGGCTATGTGAGGTCAAGAGAATGGGTAAAAGGCCTCTCACCTCTGGACTCCCATACTCACGTGAATATTCTCCTGATCAAGCCACCGAGTCCTTGGTATCTGGTTGGTCTTTGCGTCCGTGCTGCATGTGGTGCACACGCATTACTGCTGAGCCCGGGGTCCTTCCCCTTGAAGTCCTGCTCAGCCGTGCCCTGGTGAGACCATATGCCACTTCCTCCAGCATCATCCCAGAGAATAAAAGGGCCCACACATCTCCCAGGTCCTGCAGACCTCTTCCCTTCCCAAGACCCCGCAGGATGGCTCTAGGACTCAAAAGGCTCACCATCCCCTGACCTGCTCTGGGGCACCTAGTGCTACCTCAGCCTGTTGTTACTTCTGCGGTTAATTCTGCTAAGCTCATGGAGGCGAGGAAGCCCAAAGGGTGTGTTCACCTGGCAAAAATACAGGGAGAACAATAAACATTTATATTCAGTGTATTAGCCTTTTATGTAAGTGTTGCCCTGGGTGGGTAAAGATGTTAGGATCACAAGGAAATGACAATGGCCAGATGTGGGAAATTGAGGCAAGTACTGTTGTCCTCTCTGTTGTCTAGAGAACCGTGTGTGCCCGTAGAGCTGCTCATGTGATGTAGAATACACAAAGACTGAATAAAAACAGTGCAGATTAAATAAAAATCAGGCCCCCAGATCTGTCTAGTGAAGAAAAATGTACAGGGCAGTGAAATGAAGAACAGCTCCCCTCCCCCTGCTATTTTTTTTAAATCGTTGCTTAATAAGTGTTATTTCCTAATTGGTCCCATCACTAGAGAATCCAAAGCTCCGTTAGGCTTGTGCATAAGATTTAATTCACATCCACAGCCTTAATTCTTGTAGTGTTGACGGCTTTTTGTATTCTGGAATTGCACGTAAGGGACTGTGGATCATCAATGAGACTGTCCCTGGGCAAGAAGAAAGAAAGATACACTCTCCCGTATAACGTGCCCACGCCTGTGGTTATTTGGTAGCTATACCTTTCCTTCTTCTTCATGCTGCAGTGCTGGTTGTCATGGAAAATGTTTATTTTTTAAAAGATATTTGTTTAAATATTACAATATAAATAATAAAAATATATAATTATATGTATAGTATATGTATATTATTTATTTATTTTGGGAGGGGAAACAGAGGGAGAGAGAGAGAGAGGGTCCTAAGCAGACTCCATGCTGAGTGCAGAGCCTGAGATGAGGCTCAGTCTCACAACTCCGAGATCACGACATGAGCCCAAATCAGGAATTGGATGCTCAATCGACTGAGCTACCCAGAAGCACTGTTTTTTTTTTCTTAATTCTGTCAGTTAAATGACATTTAAAAACTTTAAGACAAACTAGAGGCCTTGGTGTTTTTTATTCTATTCATCCCAATTGAATGGGGGCTGATTGTGTTTCAAAAACTGACCTGACTGTTGACGGTGTGAGGTTCAGGGAAATAGTCCATGTCTTCACAGTGTTTCCCACGTGGTGGGAGAGAGCGTGGAGTAAGTGCATAATCAGAGACAGTGTGGACGGTGCTACGTTAGGAGAAGGTATGGGATGCTAGGCGAATCGAAAAAGAGTGGCCATCTCAGGCAGAGGGCAGAGGTGAGAGGGGATTTGTGTGAAGGAAGAAGAGAGCCCTGAGCTGAGTCTGATAGCTAGGCATTAGAATGAATGGAGGTGAATGGAGGCAAAAAGTTGTGTGAATGGGCGAAGGCAGAGGTGGAATGTTACAGACAGATGAAGCCACATATGCAAACACAGTATTAAAGAATGTCAGTCTGGGAGAGATGGGGCCAGCGACAGTGGAAGAGAGGAGCCAAGCACCAGCTGATGAAGGATGACTTTGTCTGATAATCTGGACCATCTCCATTAGTGGATCACCCATGGAAACCTTGCTCCAGTGCAAACAAGATGACAGAACCATCTGTTCATGAGCTACTACCCAGAGCACATCTGGTTTGATTAAAAATCTGCTATTCATGCCAGAAATATGAGATTAGGCACTGTTGTCTTGTAAGCACTGAAGAGGATAAAGAACCCTTTGAAGATCATACTTAGAGAACTAGCTGCTGGTGACAACCCAACAACTTCCACCAGTTCTTCTCTGGGGAAGAAGAGAAGGCATTGCAGACATGGCTTCTGACAGACCAGTGTTATATCCATAAATTCTGCCTCTTGTTGAGTCAAAAGCAAAAATAGACATATGGGTCTCCATCAAACTTAAAAACTTTGGCACCTCAATGAAAATAATCAATAGGGTGGAAAGGCAACTATGGAATGGGAGAAAAGATTTGCAAATCATTTATCTGAAGAGGGGTTTATATCCAGAATATATAAAGACTTCCTATGACATAATAACAGGTGACAATAAAAACCTCCCAATAACTCAACTAAAAAATGGGCAAAAGATTTGAATAGACAATTCTCTAAAGAAGATATACAGATGACCAATAGGCATAAGAAAAGATATTCCACATCACTGCAAATTAAATTTACCTTGAGATATTCCCTCACACCCAGTAGGATAAACATTATGAAAAGAACGGAAAATAATAAGTTGGCACAGATGCAGAGAAATTGGAGCCCCTGGGCACTGTTGGTGGGTGTGTGAAGTGAGGCATCCACTATGGAAAGCTGTGTAGAAAACTCCTTAAAAAATTAAAAATAGAACTCTCACATAATCTAGCAATCCTACATCTGAATATATGCCCAAAAGAATCCAAAGTGTGTCTTGAGGAGATATTTGCATGCTCGTGTTCACTGCAACATTATTCACACTAGCCAAGAATGCAAGCAGCCCAAATGTCCACTGATGTATGAATGAAGACAACGTGGCATAAGCACCCAGTGGAATATTATGTAGCCCTGAACAAGGAAGGAAATCCTGTCACACGCTACAACATGGATAAATCTCGACGACATTATGCTAACTGACAGAAGCCAGGCACAAGAGAACAAATACTGTATGATTCCATTCATATTAAGAATTACAGAAACATAAAGTAGAAAAGAGATTGCCAAAGGTTGGGGGAGGAGGGCAAGGAAATTAATGTTTAGAGAGTTTCTATTTTGCAAGATGAACAAGTGCTAGAGATTAGTTGAACAATGTGAATTTACTTAACACTACTGAACTGCATACTTACAAATGGTTACGATGGTAAAATTAATTTATGTATTTTTTACCAGAATAAAAAAGATCTAGAAAAAGTCTTATTGTATCAAAATGTTCTGGTGGTTAGGGAGACTTCTCAGGACCGAGAAAAAGAGGGTGTGATGGAAACAGGTGGCAGTCAATGCTGAGGCAAGCTTATAGGTACAGATGTAGGGATGGCAGGCAGAGAGCTGGAAGAACAGGGTCTGGGCACTTTTAAACTTTGCTATCCCCTCTGCTCCCCTGTTCTCTACTCTTCCCCTTTTCTTTGAGTTGTTGCTGTGTTACTTCCAGCTCTTAGAGCTGAAGAGTTATGGGTGGTGGTCGTTCCTTAAGTGCAGTACATTTTTCCTTAATTAGATTGGTTCTTAATACTACAGCGCAGACCTGCTGGTAGGACATTTGGCATCAGCACAAGTATAAATCCATCGGCAAACTCCCTACACACCATTCCTAGGATGTAACACATTGCCACCACGTAGAGATCGGCGTCTGGCTATACCTGCCACCTCCTCCCTTCTCCATGCACATGGCCTGAGGACTCAGACCTTTGTGGTGTCTTTTTTGCCAGTCTCAGTGACAGTTTTATGTTCTAGAAGAAAGTGAAAAATAATCTTGCCTCCATATTCCTCCTTCCTATTTTAGCATAGGAAGCCAAGTTGTTGAGAAGGAATATCATGTATTTTCTATGCATTCAAAAATGTATCCAGGGGTTTCCTAAGTCAACTAATGATGTCGTTAACACTTCTGGCTGGTACTGTGGTCAGGAAAACTGACAGAAAAAAAGCCCACATGTAGCCTGAGGGAAATGGCGGCCATGGTAGAGGAAGTATTTCTTGTAGATATTTGGGAATCTCTAATTGCAGAGCCTGGGAGAACTGTGCCTTGACTGAAATTGTTTCTCTTCAACCTCCTTTTGGAAGACCTAACTTTGGATATCCAGGATGGTTGTGCTGTGGAATGGCTTTCCAGAATTCCTTATGTTCTTTATACTTATCCTAACTCTTCACCTTCTTTCCCTATGAAAACAGGCCTATGGTGGAAAGAAATCCTAGAAAGGATTCTCTAACAAAATACAGCTGTAAGGTTTTAATTCAAACAAGTAAGTATTGACAAGAGGCTCTCCAGGGCCAAAGGCAAGTGAGTAAGGGAAATAATTAGAAGGTAGCCCTCATCGGTCCCCACCAGAGAGTCCACCTCACCCGAAATTTTCTGTCTTCCTGCCTCTCACCATAGGTGCGTGATCTGTGCTCCTCTCCAGAGCCAGCATGTCTGCTTACGGGTTTGTGCCACCAAGCGAAATCAAGGTGCTGCCCACACAATTCTCTCTCTTTACTATATCGTTTTGTCTCTCTTCTGGGTCATTTTCGCCAGCTTATTAACGTGTTGTTATTACTCCTATTTAAAAAAAATCCTTCTTTAACCCCTTACTCCACTCCTTCCCCCGAAGAGCATCCTTTACTATCTTTAGCGAGTCTCCTCTATCTCCTTGCTGCCTCCTATTTTCTCTCATGCTTTTCTCCCCCCACCCCACTTATTAAAGAGATTTTACTTATTTGTTTGACAGAGAGAGAGAGAGAGAGAGAGAGAGAGAGAGAGAGAGAGAGAGAGAACAAGTAGGGGGATCAGCAGAGGGAGAGGGAGAGGTGGGGCTTGAGCCCAGGACCCCGGAATCATGACCTGAGCTGAAGGCAGACGCTTAACTAACTGAGTCACCCAGGTGCTATTATGCTATGCTCAGCATGAGTATAGCTACCCTCTGCCCCACACACTGCTATTATGGTACCATTGACTCAATTCCCCATGCTCTCTTAAATCCATTCCATGACATGTCCCCTTCATTCCCCTAAGCATGCTTTTGTCAAAGTCACTAATGACTTCCATTTTACTAAATCCAATGACCTGTTTGATATTGGAAGATCTTCTCTCTGGCTAGAACTCTCTCTTCATTTTGTCCCAAACTCATTGACTACCCCTTTTCAACCTCCTTTGAATATTTATACTGTCCTCTTTACCTCTGAACGTCAACATGTCCAAGGCTCAGTTCTTGGAACCCTTCTCTTCTGGATCTACAACCATTACTTGGTGAGCTCATCCAATCTCATGGCTTTAAATAACACCTATACTTGTAATGACCTTAGTTATAGGCCCATCTCAGTCCTCTTCCTGGGTCCAGACTCTACATGTAAGCTGCCTACTCTACATCTCTACTTTGATGTCAATAATAAATTTTAAATGTACATGTCCAAAATGGAATTCTTAATTTTCCTCTCAAACCCTCATAAAATCTTTCCCATCTCAGTTGATGGCATCTTCATTTTTTGTTTTTTTAGCAACTCAGGACAAAAACGTTGGCAACAAATCTGTACTTCTCTTTCTCACTTCCCATATCCAATATCCATCAGGAAATCCCAAAGGCTCTATCTTCAAAATACTATTCAAGAGCCGATCATTTTTCACCATCTCCACTGCTGCTCTTTGGTCTAAGCACTGACCCCCCTTATCACGACTGTTCCAATATGTTCCTAAGTGGTCTTGGCTCCCTCCCTGTCTCTTTGTCTTTTCTCAACAGGGTGGGCAAGTCATTATGACAAAATACAATGTTATCTTGTGTTGATGCTCTGTGCAAAAGTCTTCAAAGTGTTCTCCACCTTAATCAGAGCGAAAGCCAAAGTCTTCACAGTGCTAGGGGGAGCTCACGATCTGTACTCTCCCGCTGTAGTTATCTTCATGGTTTTCCCTCCCATTGTCCTCCCTGCCATTCTCACTTCACTCCAGCCTCACCGGCCCCCTCATTAGATCTGAAGGTGTCAGACATGCTCCCTGCTTTGGGCCTATGGGCCTGGGAAGCCTTCTCATTGAGCTATCTACCTGACTAACTTCTTCCGTTTTCTCAGTCTTTGCTCATATGTCACGTTTTGATGAGGTTTTCCTTGACCATCTTATTTCATCCTGTAAACCCACCTCATGGCACTCTCAAACCCTCTTATTTCACTAGGTGTGTGGGTGTTTCCCCCATAGTACTTATCCTGTAACCTATGAATTACTTGTCTGTTGTGTTTAATTTAAATAATTGTAAGTTTACCCCAACTCCACTCAAGCATCTAAGTTCTAAAAGGACAGCTTTTTTTCTTTTTAATATTTTGTTCACGGGCCTATTCCAAGCACTCACATTAGTAGTTGGTGCTAGGTAGCTTCTTAATAAATATTAGTTGAATAGATTAATGAAAAACAAAACATTAGCATAATATTTTATGAATTATGACCACATGTTATCTCCTTTAATCACACAACAGCACTGTGGTGCATATATTATTGTTATTATTATTATTATCATCACTATTAATGGAGAGTTTAAACAAGTCGAAGATCAAGGAGCCGGATGGCTGATGTACTGGTATGTGGAATTGGTTATTTATTTATTTATTTACTTAAAGAAGATTTTATTTATTTATTATAGAGAGAGTGCACAAGTGGAGGAGAGGAACAGAAGGAGAGGGAGAAGCAGATTCTCCTCTGAGCTCAATGGGGATCATGACCCCGGGATCACGAGTGAGCCAAAGGCAGGTGATTAACTGACTGAACCACCCAGAAACCCCTGGTATTGGCTTTTTAAAAACAAATCTTACCCAACTTATTGGCAGATGTGTTGTGGATGACCTGTCTATGAAATAAATATACCTGCTTTCTCTTGACCTTATGAATATCTGAGGATACCTTGATTTGTACCCTTGGAGGTTTCTGCTTTGGTGACAGGCTTTGAGGCTTGGAGCCTCATTAAAAGTTGGCCTGGATGGTCAAACAAGCAACTGGGAAATGACCATGGTTCCACTTATTTCTAATGGAAAGTGTTTCTTGAAATTATTAGTAAATTTCCCCATGATGAAATTCCCAAGAATGTTCTTACAGACTTTTCATTTCCTTGAGCACAAAAATGCTTCCCTGAGAATAAGGGGAATTTCCCTGGAGGATCTTGCAGGATGACTTTCTCTATATATTGGTTCTCGGTACTCTGTAGACGAGTCTCACAGGCAGGCCTAGGCTTCCATTTGAAGCAGGAAATGCTCGTTTCATAAAGTAATAAATCTGTATATGATATTAAAATTAGTTCCTTTGGGACTGGCTAGGAGGTGCTGACTCAAGGCACATTTTAGTTGCATACTTGGGTTGCTCTGAGAAGTCTCAGGGACAAGGTGGTTGCAATAGAATCAAAGGAGTCTTTGCTGATGGAGAAGTGGAGAAGTGAGTCACTGTTCAGGACTAGGCCAAGGGAAAGCTCTCTCTTTCTGTCTCTTGATCCTTGGTTTCAAGGGCCTGCTGGACCAAGGACCAAGAAGCGTCCTCAGAGCCTACAGAGCCTGACTGTGTGTTGAGGAGACAACGCAGGGATTAGTTACTTCCTTTGACTTCTTGGAGAAAAAGAAATTTATTTTGCTTTAAATTATGGCTAATTAGAGAAAGTTTGGGTTGCCAATGAGGAAAAAAAAATCAAAGTGATAAATTCACATGAATGGACAGTTTTACTAAGCTCAGCTTTAGAGATACTATATTCTTACTTCTCTACACTCTGACTCTGAAGCAGGAGACACTGGAGAATGGAGACACTGTGTCTTGAGTCGCTGCTCTTGGTGGGGACTTAGGAGCATAGGAAGTTCATCTGCAGGAACACTTGGCCTTTGGGACTGCAGAAGTGCTTAAAAGAACACCCAGAAATCCTGGACAAAGATCTTCTGCCTCCTTTATTTGCAGGTTGTTCTTTCTCACACTTGATTAGGCTCTCCTCCCGATTTAAGAGTTTTCTTGTTTCTACGGGTGTTGGGTCATTTAGAGCTGGAATTGTCTTTGAGACCATCTGATCTTCTCACTTCCCAAAAGAAAGAATGGAGACCCATTTATGACCTGCTCATTCAATAGCCATGAGTACAGAGGCAGCAGCTACTACAATAACAACAATAAGAAGCCTCATGACGACAACCTCCAACACCATCTACTGAGCACCTACTCACAGATGGAACACATGTGGCCTTATAGTAGATCCTCTTCAATCATTCCATGACCTCTGTAAACAAAGCTATGAAGTAGTATGATTCAATTTTAATGATGAGGAAATTAGGGCTTATAAATGATTTCTCCAAGGTTTCACAGTTGATATCTGGGTCAGAATTCAAGTTCAGTTTTTTGGCTTCAAGGTCTTTGCCCTAAGAGATCAGTCCTCTTCCCATTATCCCCTACCTGTTTTCTCTTTTATGGAACATAAAGGAACAATCTTATTCAAAAGAAAGTCTCTTGGTCTGGGGTTTCCTCAATAGCATGGGGCTCTTCAAGCATCTCATTTTAATCAATCCTTAGTCAATATGGTGATCCTTCCTGGAGTGGGGCCTATGGAGTAATCAGGCAAATCAGCGCCAGGGCTGGGGGTGGTCAGGGCTGGCGTAGGGGCATGCACCACAGGAGGATTCCTGTGGGGTTTGACATGAGGGCATGTCACTGTATTGGACAGTTACCCCTGAGTATAACATTGGTATCCCAGGAGGGGTGACACTTTACATTAAGTAACTATCAACTACTCCTACATCGGAAGGGTTTACCAGCTACTCTCCAATTTTTAATGCCATCAGAGTGAGGAAATGCCCCGAAAATGAAATATAGAATCCTGGAAGTTTTGTGTTGGAAGAATTTAAGTGGAACAAGACATGGGCCCCTGAAGAACAGGTGGTATGGCAGAGAGAAGACTTTAAAAAAGAAATCAGGTCATGACACTCCCCTGATTAAAAGTTTCCAAGTGCTCCCTACTGCTCTTAGGACAAACTCCAGACTTCCGACTCAGGCTTACCACACCCTGTGGGACTTGCACCCTCTCCAGTTCCCTTGTTCATCAACTCTCTTTTGGTTAAAGCTCATTTCCTTTTTGGGGACTTTGTGTAACCCTTCCCATGGCTTCAAGTGTTTTCCTTGTGAACTTCACGCAGCTGCCCGCTTCCTGCTGCGTTTATCCAGCTTAGCTGTCGGTTCCCACCCTAATGTGAAATAGCCACCAGTCTTTGACTCCTTGTTTTACCTGTCTGCATGGTAACGATCAACACCTGATATTTTTTTCTTGTTGCTCTGAAGGCTTGTTTCTTTATTCTCTGCCTCTGCCTACCAAAATGTAGTTTAGAGACCCACTGTATCCGTAGCGCCAAACAGTGCCTGGCAAATAAGATATGCTCAAAAATTATTTGTCAAATGGGTGAATGGAAGGTGTAGTGGGGCAGGTTGGGGCTTTGGATTTATTCATCTCTTTATTGGCTCATTAGTTTATCCAATGTTTGACCCAACCTTAACTCCATGTTAGCTTTGATATGTTGGGTAATTTACCCAAGCAACGTGGACTCCAGCTTTCTCATGTGTTAAATCAACATCTACTTCTCTTAAATCAAGTCTACTTCTCAGACTTGCTGTAAAGATGTGATGAGGTAGCTCATGTATACTGATGTCTGGAAGCATGCAGTGGGGGCACACAAGAGACTGACTTCTTACTGCACACCCAGCTGTGAATATTAATAGGCAAACGAGCCACTGTTTTCACGTACTCCTCAACCAGCACCAATTAATACAGATTAGTTCACTGACTCAGCCTTGTCTGGCAGCTTCATTGAGGTCAGAGAGAGAACACAAATTTCCCATGGGTAAGGCAGGCGTGACGTAGACAGTAGTGATCCGAAGTTGGTGGGAGGATGACCGGCTGGGTGCATGTGGGTAGTTTTCATTGGGAGAAAAGTTGAAGGAGAAAAGCTTGGGGGTACTGCAGTGTTTTTGGGGAGAGAGTTGTTTAAGCCCTGTTTTGCTTGCTTGGGGAGACATCCTTAGCACTTTATGTTATGGTAGAAAGAGTTCTGTCCCCAGACGGCTCCTGGCCTTGTCGCCTGGAGCTGGAGGAGAAGGGTTGTTGAGAGCAGGCACTGTGTCACTGGGTAGGCTAGGGTTTGAATCTGGCTCTGTCATTTATTAGCCGTGTGACCTGGGACAAGGTACTTAAATCTCTGTGCCTCCTCTTCCTCACCTATAACATGGAGAAGATGACAACAGCAGGCTCTGCCTGCCCAGGGTAATGATGAGGAGTGTATCCATCAGATGGAATAGGATTAGAGCAGTGCCCAGGGCACATTTGAGTGTGTGGAGGCTAGAAACCACTGCACTTGTCATATTAGCTTTCTAGCTCTAGTTTCTTGATCAGCCTCTCTGTGGCTCAGTAGTTTCATCCGCAAAGTGGGGGCAATGATGCCGGTACTACATACCTCTTAGGCCTGTCAATAAGTGAAGTCTCAGATATGCATGTGTTTGAACAAAACTTAGATGGCTAGAAAGTGTAAGTGGTAACAGAATACACGGTAAGTTGGGAAGATATAGCTAATGGCCCAGCAACAAGTCGTGTGTCCCTTTTTTCCTCAACAACGCTGTCAGTTTTCTCTCGTGACTGCGTTTCCCCACCCACAACCATCACATATACTCCTTGATTTCTCCTTTTCCAAAATTATTGTTGCTACCAACAATTATTGCAGGTGAGGGAACAAAGGTATATGCCTTTGAGGAAGACAGGCATTTACCTCAGACTCCCCTTCCGCAGCACGAATCACTTCCAGTTACTCATCTGTCCACTGTGGTTGGGGTACGAAGTGCAAGGCTACGACGTAATGAGCCAAGCAGGATTGCCTGCGTACAAATATTGGCTCATCGGATTGGCATAAAACATTCTTAAAACTAATTTCTGGATGCCTGGAGAAGATTTCCTTTTCTTTTATGTTTTGGTTAAAATTCGAAGGAAGGAAAGGCTTACAAGTTTGGTCTGTTCTTTCTCTCTCTCTCTCTCGAGACTTCAGAAAGAACTGGAATTTCCTTGACAACCTCACAGGACAACACTTGTCCCATTTTGAACAGCTAATTCCATCGTGAACCAGAGCTGGAAAGCAATCTTGAGGAGGAGATTTTATTTTTTGCTAACATCAGAAAAGGGAAAGAAGAGGATAGATTTAAGGGACACAGAAGAAGGAGTATTGAGGAGGGACTTCTCTCCTGTGCCCTAAAGCTAGAAAGAAGGGCATGCTCTCGGTTGGGGATGTCCACCGCGTACCATCAGTGAAATATCGAGTCCTCCGGATCCCTAGAGCCCAGGCACAGTCTGTGAAAGGACTGCAGTGGGGCGTGTGGGCGTCGGCACGCGTGCACCTCACCAGCTCTCTCTTTGTTTTACACCCTGTGTGTGTGCTCACTGGCCCGAGACCAGCTCTACCACTTAACCTGTCCTTGCCCCACAGCCACGGCCGTTTCTGCCTGGGAGCCCACGCCTTCTGCTTCTCTGTAGAATCTTGTATCCTCTCAGGGAAAGTCGTGTGGTGGGCCAGTGGTGAAATGAGAGGGAAAGATGTACGCACAGGGCCCAGCTGAAAATGACTTTAGCACAGAGTTTATTTAATACATCCTCCAAATTGTGTTTTGAAGCCTCTGTTAACAAGAAAGCACTCTCTTTTTGAGCAGCGGGAGTGTTTTATAAATGGAATTTGCAGGCCGGCAATGCTCCCCATTAATTTTCCCTGTCTACAATTACTATCATTACATTCTTAAAGCACTTTTAAAATAAACTACACCATGATGTAATGTGCACACTCTGAGCTCCAGTGATGGGACAATGGGGCAACAGCATCTGGAGTTTGGACCGCTATCTTCTCGGGAACATCTTGATGGCTATAATTACTGTCATGTTATGGGAACTTAAAAAAAAAAAAGGCGCCAGAGTTCCAAATAAAACATAAAATGGCTTTGATATAATAAATGTTACTATCATTGTTTAAAAATGTTGTGACCCGTCTGCTATAGTTTCTGAGAAAGATATTTTCCAGCATTTGATATTTCCCTCCTCTCTCTTTCATATTCTATTACTGCAGACAAGGACCAAGAAAATCCTTAGGACAGACTTGTTTTAAATCAACGTAACACAATGCCAGCATTGTCTCTCTTCAGGATGAACTTTTAAGTTAAATTTGCCATGGGCTTTACCAGGACTACAAACAACTTCGCTCCGGAGACCCTTTATCCACCCTGTTAGGGAGCATTAATAATTCGAATGTTATGGTTGTGGTTAATTGTGCTCATTAGGAGAAGACAGGAGCTGAAGTATTTTTGTATAGGACAGGCTTGCGTCCATTGCCTCCCTAGCCAAGGCATCGAGAAGAGTTTGGGGTCACTCCAGAGGAATCACAAAATGCACATGTGGTGTAAATGTTATCATCCCATGGGAATCGGGTTTGGAAGAACCCATGGTGAACTTGGACCCAGGTATTGGATCAGTTTCTGTATGAAGTGATGAGAATCACTTGGCTTTGAAAGAAGTCATTATTGTGGGTACTGATCCATGGTGGCATTCCCTCGTTTTCTCAAGAAAGTTATATCATGTGAAATTGAGTCAACTTTGTGAAATCTAAGTTATTGTTTCATGGTGAGTGTTAGCAACTTTAAAGCAGCCAGTGCATATTACTTAAGCAATTGATTAGCTATGACAAGAGTGTGTACACAAAACCCCAATGAAGTAATTTGCTCTGCTGATCATTTTTCTCTACTGGTTTGCTGATAACATCCTTCAGTTTGAGGATGGACCTTCTGATGTAAGACTTGGGACTTAACCAGGAAAAGTTTTTTTGACCTAATCTGGATTTCATCATATTCAGTGAGTTTCTAGAGTAATCTTTCTACATGTGTCACATGGATTGACTGGCTGTCTCTAAATGTTCTCTTGGGTAGTGACTTCTTTCTATTTCATTTGGTATCGTGTTTCCCCTTTGCTCAAGGTTTTGTCCATATGGTCTCCCTGTGGCTGATTAGCGTAAGTTAGACCACAGAATTGAGGAGGACAATGATTCTGCTTCCAGGTGTAAGTTCTTTTGTCCTCTCGCTACTCGCTAGGGTGAGTTTCTTCAGCAGTCAGCACTGGCCAGCTCCCTAGACAAAGCATGGGAGATCATCTCAGGCCAACCCACATGGGGAGTGTGTTTGACCTTGGTAGCCCTTCCCACTTCTGGAAAAACCAATCCAAGCAGAGACTCTATTGATAATAGAGCCTTCTTTGGGTATAGACCAGAGGGCATTGTTAATGTCTGTGTTTCCAAGTCTCCTGTCCAGATCTTCTATTCACTAGATACTTTCCAAGGTCTGTTCTTTCTCAGAAGTTGGACTTGGTTATCAACACTCCATGAAGTTGTGAGGCTAGAGAACAAGTCTAGATTTGTTTGCAAGGGATGTGAGGCCAATTGTTGGAGGGCTATTTACATTCTACCCTAAAGTCCAAGTTAGGTTTTAATTTTGCCTTTGTGATACAGTTTTGAAAATGCTCAGCTCTTTACTTTGTCTCTTGAGTAGGCCTCTTCCCTTTGAAAAATAGCTCCATCTTTGTTCTGCTCATCCTACCCCTTTATTGTTTTCAGTATGGCTCTTAAGTACTAGATACTCAATAAGGACTAATTGCTGGTTGTAAAATTCCAAAGAATATTTGTGTAAGTGGTCTTTTTATAAAACAAATTGAGCTTTCTGATTGAAACATTATTGTGCTATTTCAGCATTAAGTACTACATCATAAAAAGACTTTAGTAACACTAACTGAACGTTCAATCTACTTTCTGTTTGTTGAAGCGTTTATGGCTCCTACTCAAGACAAGAGAAATAACAAGGAAAGAAATGACTCTGAATACAGAACATTTTATTACACAAATAAAAAAAATGAGAGCATATCTGTTAGCTCTTGCCAACTTTTGAAATATGGATTCCATTTGTCTTTATTATGGTCTATTCCCAAAGTGCCTTTTTCCTATTTATTAATTTTTGTATGTTACTATTAAACAGAAATGTGTGCCTACTGGAAATAGTCAAAGCTATTTCAAGAAACATGAAAAATGAGAAAAATATATCCACTCATCTTTTTACTATCCTGTCAATAAATTAAGAAACATGCAGTTATTGTGGCTTATCATCCCTTTTAAAAAAACTATGTGTTTTTTCATGGTAAAATGTCCCATCAAATCTCTAATAATCATGATGACTCATAGATATGTGATTTCCCTTATTAAGAAAAAAAAGTACAGGAAATCCAATATAAATGAACTGTTTTCCTCAGTAGTGTAATAAAACTTGGATACTGGTATATGAGTTTCTGATTATATCATCCACTGATAATCTCTGGGTTCATTTCCTCCCAGTGAAGACTCAAGTCTCCTTCCTCCCTCCCACCAGCCCCCTTTGGCCACTAACATTTTAGCAATTCTTCTCCCTCGGCTGGGGAGGAGGCCTCCCAGTCACAGCCACCACAGTACAGTATATTTTAAGGGCTGTAAATTTTCACCGTCAGATTTGAGCCAGGGGTGTTAAGCTCCAGAAGATACACATCTGCTTCCCACTCAAATGGTCTTTTGTTGTGCTTCTCAGTAGAGGGAGAGTTGTAATGCCACAAGAATAAATCCCAAGTGGGGAGGAGTAAATTATGGCGTTTCAAAAAGAAATGCTCATGACTATAAGTATAACTAGGCTTAATTCTGTTCTTAAATTCTGTACTTCTTTTCAGATAATTTTTTATTACTCTTTAATGAACAGAGTAAGTCACTATTAAATTTCTAAGTGGAAAATTATTTTGTAACCTGAGTCATAACCCTTGAATGTATCTGGTTTCTATGTTTGGATTTCCAAATGTCAGGTTTTCCTAAATAGGATCCCATGAATACAGGGCCAGAAAACAAAAGAAATGTCTAAGCAACTACTTGGGAAGGGTGCCTGTGATTCATGTCAATGCATACAGCCTGTGAGTTTTTATTTACTAAATACCTAGAAAGGTAATCAAAGAATACTTAATGTTAGAGGTTTACTTTTACTCTGATGCCTCACTATCCAAGAGCAGACAATGATAGACCAATTTCATGGCTAACAGAAATGCAAAGAGATAAATATAATCAATCTTCAGTTTTCTAAGGGTTTTGTTCTAAATTCTGTTTGTGGAACTGTCCATGCATTTTCCCATAGAAACAAATTTAGAAATGGTAGGTAGTATATATACTTTCCCAGCCAGCCCACAGAATATGCTCAACTGTATGCAGCTAAAATCTAGTATGAAAGAACTTGATCATCAAGTTTCTGGGGATATAGTCATTTATTTATTCATTCACAAATGTACTGAGTGCTTACTTGGTGGGAGTACAGAGATAACCTGGGTCCCTGATGGTAAGGACATTATGGATGAAATCATGCAGTTAAATGCCTATTTCTTAGTCTAAATGGCATCATGGAAGACAGAATAGTGTGCTATGTGAGTACATAGGACAGTAAGCTGAAAGTGCAGGGGTCAGGACAAGACTCTCAGAGGATGTCTGAGGGTTTTATTTTTCTTTTCATTTGCTGGAAGGGAAGGCTGGAGTCAGAGAAGGGAGTGAAAGTGGGAATATTCTCTGGGTATGGGAAGGGGAATCAGCATGAAGACTCGAGTAGATCTCAGCCTGTTAAGAACAGGAGGGAAAATTGAATATCTTGCAGGCAAAGGCTGGAGCAATGGGGCTTGAAAATATGGGTTTGTTTGCCCCAGTTGGAGGTGAAATGTCAAGTAGGGGACTGACATGTTCATATTCACACTTTAAAACTTCACTTTGTCACTCTGTTATACTGGATGGGAAAGGTGATCAGCACAGGATGGGGAGAGGGGCTGGGAGGCTATTGGAGTTCTGTCAGGGAAAACTAATGAGGCATGAGGGAAGGGTACATGTGGAAGAAGAGGGGATGGGTTAGGAATATTAAAGAGGTACATTTGCTAGGGCCTGAAGGCAGATGGGATTTAGTAGTAAGATAACATCAGAGATGAATAGAAAGAGTGGTAATATACTATTCACACATTTATGGAAGAAAGAAGGAAAGAAAGGAAGAAAAAGAAAGAAAGGAAGGAAGGAAGGAAGGGAAGGAAAGGAAAGAAAAGAGAAAAAAAGAGAAAAGAAACAAAAGGAAGGGAGGAAGGAAGAGAGGGGGGAGGCACGGACCTGGGGGCAGGGGCTCAGCTGCACATGTGTGGTTGGGTCATTACTCTGATCAGAAGGTTGGAGATGAGGGAAGTGTTCTGGAGCAGTAGAGGCAGCAGATACAACAAGTGAGAAGCAAGACCACAAGAACAGACAAGGAGGGCTTCAAGGGAACAACCAGCGATGTTGGACCGTAGTTAGTAGAGAGCAGTGTCCAGAAGTCGAGGTGATAGAAAATTTTAGGGAAGACAAAAAAAGAGAGTCAGCAGTATAGAGATTAAGATTAAGAAATAAACATTGGATTTAGCAAATAGGAGGATATTGGAGCTCCAAATTCCAGGTTAGGAGATGCAGAACACATTTCTCTTCTTGTGCTGGTGGCTCTGACATAGAGCAAAGCAGCTTTACTGGGTGAGGGTGGGGCTGTCAGGCCTCTGTGACCACTGGGTTGGAACAGCGAAGATGAAGAGCTGCAGCCCTGATTGGAGAGGGGTTTGAGGTGGTATAGGTTGGGTGTGTGTATGTGTGTGTGTTGGGAGCAGGGTGTGTGAAGAGCACTATTCCAATGAGAGAGAGACCCAGGGGAAGTGTCTCTAGGGTAGCCAGCTGTGGAAGAAGGATGGCTGGTGGCTACAAACATAGGTTATCAATAAGCTGATTCTTGTCAGTCACTGTTTTATTATTACCAAAAGGACCACATTTTTGGAAAGTATGAGGATAACATCTGAACTCTTTAGCAGAGCCCACAAAGCTTATCACAAGTTGGTTCTCACTAGCCTCAGCTCTTGTTGCTGTCCAACCTGGCCCCCATATTGGAATGCTGCCCCTACCTCCTCCACATACCAACCCCCATACTCATTCACTCTTCCATGTTCTTCCTATATGGGTCCATCTAACATGAATGTTCTGCTCTCTGTTTCCCAGCAATCCTCCTAAACCACACAGACTGAGTGTCACCTCCTTAGTAAAGCCCCTTAGACAGAGTAGGTTCTCTAGTGCTTGGCTTATATCTTTATTAAATCAAAGAGTGCAGCTTAGAAATAATATCTCTCCCTTCTGGGCTGTGAGTTTGAAGGACACAGAGGTGCTTATTGATTTGAAATTTCTCAGTGCCTAGCTCAGTGCTTGCCTGTAATGAGTGCTTAGCGTTTGTTTAAACCCTGATCTTACTCAAAGCTTAGTTGTAAAAACTATTGGTCAGAAAGGATGGCGCTCGCTAAACTTTATTGACCTGAAGCTGTTATGGGAGCGGTAAAGACCATCACCGCAGACTCTTTTGGCAAGTATATTAAGGGAGAGTGCCTAAATGCTATTAAAGCTTTTATATTGAGAAGTTACACTGTGTCCTCAGTGATACTGGGGAGCCAGGATGACTCATGACCCTCAATTTAAGCATCTGGAAGAGTCAATTTTATTTTGGGAGAAACTCTGTGTCACCTTTACTGAAAAAAGAAGTGCACCAGAGGTCTTGGCAAGAGGATGTATTTCATAAATCTGTAAAATAAATGAAGTTCTTTGGGGACATTAATTCTTCTATAACCTCTCTTGATGAGTTCGGAAAGTATTTATTATGAGAAGGAGCCAATTCCAAAGTGAAGCTCAGAGAATTCTCTTTCCTGAGCTCCTGGAACACAGCTTGGGTTAGTGATACTAATCTATGTTGATGACTCAGAAGCAGGAAGTGACACTAGATGAGCCTTAGTTCCAAACAACACTCCAGGGGAGGGAGGAGCCCAGAGGACCGAAATCCTGTGTGGTGTTCGCAGTGTCTTTACTAAGATGATTGTCCTCCTTCCTCTGAGTCTAGTCCAGACACGGTCAGTAAAATGAAGGATCTGTAAGTATTATTTGGGTTTCTGGCACAAGAGCTACTGCTTCATTTGGGGTTATGTTGAACTCAATCAAATTGCAATAATGGCATCATAAAAGTTTCGCTTTTCCACAGTGAATTAGGGAATCAGAGGCGGAAGAATACCACATACTGTCATGGAAGACGGGATTCCAGTTTCAGATTTTCTACTTATATCTGTGTGACTTTGAGCAAGTGCCACTTAAATTCTTCAAGTCTAATGACCTCATCAGTAAGACGGGGATGATGTTACCTGCTGACAATTCCACACTGGCATCCACTGAATGTGGCTATGTGTTGGATACTGCTTTACATGGCAGCATCAACCCCTTTGTTGTGGATATTATTGTTAACCACCATGTAGATGAGGAAATTGGGATTTACTGAGATGGTTTACCTTGTCTGGGAGGAGGAAGCAGTAGAACTGGAATTTGAATCCAAGTCTCTCCGAGTCTATTACTGAGTCTCTCTCTCTTTGTAATGGTAATAAATACTTCCAATGAAGAAGTAATACATGTTAGAAGTGGAGAATTCAGAAAACATAGAGTAAATAAGAAATTAAAGTTATCCATATTAACTCAACTTGGAAATATCCAGTCAACATTTTGCTAAATATCAACATTTTTTAAAAAGATTTTATTTCTTGGGGCACCTGGGTGGCTCAGTGGGTTAAAGCCTCTGCCTTCAGCTCAGGTCATGATCTCAGGGTCCTGAGGGTCCTGGGATTGAGCCCCACGTCTGGCTCAGCAGGAGCCTGCTTCCTCCTCTCTGCCTGCCTCTCTGCCTACTTGTAATCTCTCTCTCTCTGTCAAATAAATAAATAAAATCTTAAAAAAAAGATTTTATTTATTTATTTGAGAGTGAGTGAGAGAGAGAGAGAGAGAAAGAGAGCATGAGTCAGGGGTGGGGGGAACATGGGGGGTAGAGGGGCAAAGAGTGAGGGATAAGCAGACTCTGAGCAGAAAGCCTGACTCAGGTCTCAATCCCAGGGCCCTGGGATTGTGACCTGAGTTCAAGATAGACACTTAACTGACTGAGGCACCCAGGCACTCCTCAATATCAATGTTTCTTTAACAAACTCTTACTATGCATGTTATTTGAACTGACATAATCATTCACACTTGGGGCAGGCATGGAACACGATAAGAGAATAGGGGAGGGGCAGGCTGCCACAGTACGGTGCCTGTGGGCATGGTTAAACAAGCTTTGTTTTCTACTGAGGTTTAATATTTAATCTATTTTTTTGTTCTCTTCTACCTACTATCTTTTCCACTTCATATCCATTCTTTTCCTTCCTTCAATTAATAATTTTATTAATTCTCTTTTTAAATCAAAAGAATAGAGCCTATAAATAGAACACAACAAATTTAACAAGGCCCACCGGACAAAGGAAAATAGACATTAACTCGTTAGACAATTCACATGGATGAAGTGGCATCCAGTTCACTTAGTTTGCTAAATATCAGAACCAGGTCTTTCTCTTGAGTATCTGTAAGGCTTGCAGAAAGGCAATTATTTTAGCCCCAGCTTCCAGTCCTAGAGTTGTGTGTTGTTGGTCACAGCAAGACCCAACGAGAGAGTGGGAATGACTCATTGCAATGCACTGCCGCTACTGGAAAATAACTCTTTTTTAAAGATTGAAGTATAATTGACATAGAAGAGCCTATTCGTTTCAGGTGTACATCATAATGATTTGATATTTTTATACATTATGCAACGATCCCTTGGTTACCATCCGTCATCATACAGAGTCATTACAACTTTTTGACTGTATTTCCTATGCTGTACATTACATCCATGTGACTTATTTCTTTTATAATTGAAAGTTCATACCTTTTAATCCACCTATTTTGCCCACCCCCAACCCCTTCCTGCTCCAGGAATCAATAGTTTGTTTCCTGTATCTGTGAATCTATTTCTGTTTTGTTTTGTTTATTTGTTTTGTTTTTTAGATTTTGCATCCAAGTAAAATTACATGGTATTTGTCTTTCTTTGTCTTGCTTATTTCACTTAGCATAATTCCCTTTAGCTCCATCCACGTGGTCACAAATGGCATTCTTTTCTTATGGCCGAGTAACATTCCGTTGTATACATATACCACAGCTTCTGTAGCCATTCATCTGTCAACGGATACTTAGATTGCTTCCACATCTTGGTCATGGTAAATATTGCTGCGATGAACACAAGAGTGCATATGTCCCTTCAAATGGGTGTTTTCATTCACTTTGAATAAATACCCAGAAGTGGAATTGATGGGTTATATGGTAGTTTATTTTTAATCTTTTGAGAAACCTCCATACTGTTTACCATAGCAGCCCCGCCAATTTACATTCCTACCAACAGTGCATGTGGGTCTGTTTTCTTCACACCCTCACCAGCACTTGTAATTTCTTTGTCTTTTTGATCATCACCAATCTAACAGGTGTGAGGTGAACAAATGAGGTGAAAAATGAAGTGAAAAAATGAGATATTTTTGTTTTGTTTTTGTTTTGAATTGCATTTCCCTCATGATTAGTGAAATTGAGCAACTTTTCATGTGCTTGTTGGTCACCTGTCTGTCGTCTTTGGAAAAATGTCTATTTAAACCTTTTCCCGCTTTTTAAATCAGGTTGTTTGTTTTTTTGGTGTTAAGTTGTCTAAGTTCTTTATATATTTGGGGTATTAACCCCTTATTGAATGTATGATTTGCAAATATTTCTTTTAGTACTTTGCCTCTTTGTTTTGTTAATGGTTTTTTTCTTGGGCAAAATCTTTTAGTTTATTGTAATCTCATATTTTTACTTTAGTTTTTGTTACTCTTGCTTGAGGAGACTGGACCCCAAAATATTGCTAAGATTGCTCTAAAAGGACTTACCGCTTATGTTTTCTTCTAGGAGTCTTTAATCCATGTTGAATTTATTTGCGTGTATGGTGTAAGAAAGTGGTCCAGTTTCACTCTTTTGCATGTAACTGTCTAGTTTTCCCAGCACCATTTGTTGAAGAGACTCTTTCTTGCACTGCATATTCTTTGCTCCTTTGTCATAGATTAATTGACCATATATACATGGGTTTATTTCTGAACTTTTCATTCTGTTTCATGGACCTATGTGTACGTTTTTATGCTGCTACCCCACTGTTTTGATTACTATAGCTTTATAATATGGTTTGAAATCAGGAGTGTGATACCCCAGCTCTGTTCTTCTTTCCAAGATTGCTTTATCTATTATTCAGGATGTTTTGTGGTTCCATACAAATTTTAGGATTCTTTGTTCTAGTTCTGTGGAAAATCCATTGATATTTTGATGGGGTTTGCATTGAATCTATAGATTACATTAGGTAGTATGGACATTTTAACATTATTAATTCTTCCAACGCATGAGCATGGAGTATCTCTCCATTTATTTGTATTGTCTTTGGTTGCTTTCACTGATGTCTCAGTTTTCAGAGTATAGGTCTTTCACTTCCTTGGTTAAATTCATTTGTAGGTATTTTATTCTTTTTGATAGCAATTGTAAATTCTTTTCTTAATTTCTCTTTCTGACATCTCATTATTAGTGTTTGGATTTCTGTATATTAATTTTATATCCTACAACTTTACTGAATTTGTTACTTCTAATAGTTTTTTTTTATAGAGTCTTTAGTATCTTCTTTATATAGTGTCATGTTTTTGGCAAATAATAACGGTTTTGCTTCACTTCTTCCTTTCCAAGCTGGATAACTTTTATTCCTTTTTCTTGCCTAGTTGCTGTGGCTAGAACTTCCAAAATTATGTTGAACAAAAGTGGTGGGAATGGGTATCTTTGTCTTGTTCCTGATCTTAGAGGAAAAGCTTTTGGATTTTTACTGTTGAGTATGATGTCAGCTGTGGGTTTTGTCATATATAGTCTGTCTTATATTGAGGTATATTCCTTCTGTACCCATTTTGCTGAGAGTTTTTAATCATAAATGGGTATTAAATTTTGTCAAATCCTTTTTCTGTATCTGTTGAGATAATCATATGATTTTTATCCTTTGTTTTGTTAACAGGGTGCATCACATTGACTGATTTGCAGATGTTGAACCATCTTTGCTTCTCTGGAATAAATACCACTTGATCATGGTGTATCATCTTTTTAATATATTGTTGAATTTGATTTGCTAATTTTTGTTAAGGATTTTTGCATTTATGTTTATCAGGGATATTGGCCTGTAAATTTTCTGTGTGTGTGTGTGTGTGTGTGTGTGTGTGTTTTCTGGTTTTAGTATCAAGTCATAGCACGTGCTCCTGTTAATGGACTCGGAGCAAGATCATATTACGTGAGATGATGAAGCTCATCTCTGTTGTCTTCTGGCCAGTGTAGGTCTTACACCCTTCTCTGCAATCTGAATGCTCTGATTAAGCTCTTAATAGTGATTAAATAAACCCTGTAAATACCAATTACCACTTTCTATCAGCATTCCTCAGGATTGGGAAGAGGCTTTTGTTTTGTTTTGTTTTTGCAACACTGTATCTAAATAAATCCTTGCCCATTTTGCTGAGAAATGGTCTGTAAGCTAGCTGGTTGTATTGTCATCAAGTAATTTGAGCAAGACAAACTTCTTGTACTTCTGTTTGAACTTTGCTTAAAAAGGACACTAGCCTGGATTTTCCTATTACTGAGTGAAGATTTCTAAGTTTCTGAGAGATAAAAGGGAGTGGAGCTGCTGCGAATGCTTGAGTGGAGCTGAGACATTTATAAATGAAGACTGCAGATACAGAGAATGAAGATATTCCTGAGAATAAGGGTGAAAAGATACATAGTTCCCTCTGGGTAGAGTTGCCAGATTTATCAAATGAAAATGTGGGACTCATGCAGTATGTGAGATGTACTTACACTAAAACAATCATTCATTGTCTAACTGAAATTGAAATATAAAGGGTGTCCTTTATTTTATCTGGTAACTCTCCTTCTGGGTGATAAATCAGATAGAAAAACTGGTAGAGATATACAATACTTTTCAGTTCTGTAGGGTATTCAAATCTATTTAAGCAAAACCCCTTACTGGCTTCATTAGCTGTTCTTCATAAATCATCATTTCTTCTCAAACGTGTACTTTATGTTTCTTTCTGGAATTCTCTGGGTCTTTGGGAGGGGGGGCCGTGGTTAGGAAGCTACATTCTGGAGAAATTTCCTGAGGAAAAAGGAAGCCAGGACTTAAGTTTTCTAACTGGAGTGACTCTGGAGAGATTAAGAGGAGAAGGAAGTGGAGGGGTTGGGTGATTGAGAGATAGTTCGGGGCTGGCTAACTGCACTTCTGGATTGGAGTCCTGGCTCATGTCAAATATCTGGACTTGGAACTTCATAGACAGAAGTCACAGGGTTCTCAGGAGAGAGGTTTCCCATGATGTTGGAGCCTAATGGAGTGTATGCACCCAAACCGAGCAAGGAAAGAGGGGTTGCCCAAGAAAGCTAGTAATTACACTTCCTTTCCCCTCTGGGCTTGTCATGGCATTGCTTCTGTCTCCAAGGGAGTGTCCAGTGGTTGTATTGATCAGGGCCTGGCTCCTTGCAGTGTGACAGTAGGAGTCCCACACCTTCCAATCACTCAGGATGAACAAGACTAGGTAAATCAGCTATTTTTCTTCCTAAGGAACAAACAGGCCCATAATTGGACTGGTTTGTCTTTGTAGAGGGAAATTAAGGCCTGGAACCACATGTAAGGACTTTGCAGTGAATGGGAAAGCCATTTGCTTTCTTTGCAACTAATTTTGCTATTTTTTTATTCATTTTAATAGGTTAAATCACTCAAAGAGATGAAGAAATTAATATTTTTCTTTAGTTTCCACCGGAATCTCTTCAAGTTTCCAGGGCCTTGTTTATCATTTCCTGGTTTTCTCCACACTCATGCTAACATAAAAACATATGCCTTTATGTGTACATATATACATTATGTGTGTGTGTACATATACATATAGAACCCTATGTTTAAAGTTTTGAAGGGAATAGTGTGTTTTTTAAAAAGATGGGATTATTAATTATACAAGTTACATTCCTCTAATAACTTCCTTTCTCACGTTATAAATAGTTCCCTAGTCAATAAAGACTATATTCATTTTTAATATCTTTAAAATTTTCTGTTATATGGGTATATAAAATTTGTTTAGTTCTCTATTGATGAGATTTTAGATTTTTCTTGGCCGATAAAAACTGGGCTGCATCAACATTAAAAAATGTCCTTATATGTATATTTATTACTATAGGAAAGAGTTCAAACCATACGATTGATCACCAAAGGACATGTATATTCAAAATTTTGATTGATAGATATTGAACAACTCCTTTCCAAAATGTTGTAACAATTCATTCTCCTCTCCTTCACCCTTGCACCCAGAAGTGTGTAGGGGAGCTTATTTCCTTGCATCTTCATTTGTACTGATTATTTTACATTTTTGTTAATATGATGCATGGAAAAATGGTACTTTNNTTTATTTATTTCACAGAGGGAGAGAGATCACAAGGAGGCAGAGAGGCAGGCAGAGAGAGAGGGGGAAGCAGGCTCCCCGCCGAGCAGGGAGCCCGATGCGGGCCTCGATCCCAGGACCCTGAGATCATGACCTGAGCCGAAAGCAGAGGCTTTAACCCACTGAGCCACCCAGGCGCCCGGAAAAATGGTACTTTATCTTGACTGACATTTCTCTAACCATCCAGGAGGTTGAATATATACATATATAATATATAACATATATATATAAAAATGTGTGTTTAAATTTTTTTATTTTTACTTTTTTTTTTAGCAGGGGAGGAGCAGAGGGAGAGGGAGAAGAAGAGAGAGAATCTTAAGCGTAAGAGAATCTTATGCACAGCATAGAGCCTGAGCAACGGTTTGATCTCACAACCCTGAGATCATGACCTGAGCCGAAATCAAGAGTTGGACACTTAATTGACTGAGCCACCCAGGCGGCCTTTAAATATATTTTTACTGATTTATTTGCCTCTTGGAAGTTCATTCTTCTGAGTTGCCTATTCATGTTCTTTGCACCTTTTTTATTGACTTATTTTTTTCAATTGATTTTTAAGTGTTACTTTTATATTAGGAATTACATTACTTTGCATCTGTGATGAAATTTTTTTTTCTCCTCACACATTATTTGTGTTTTATTTTTGTGGCATTTTTTTTATCCTGTGAAATTTCAAATTTTATATAGTTATATATTTAAATTTATTTTTTAATGTTTTAATTATGAAAGAAATATATCTTTGTGGTAAAAATACAAATGGTACAAAAAGGTATACAATGAAAAGTTGAATTTTTTTCCAATTTTTGGAATTCTTAAGCGAATTTTCCAATGTTAATCAGTATTAATAGTTTCTTCCTTGCCAATCTGGATTTTTTTTTTATGTTTATGTAGGCATCTCTTTCTCTCTAAAACTGTTAACATTTACTGAGCACCTACTACATGCTAGGAACTGTTCTAGGCAAAATTCCTGTCTATCAAGGATACAGTCCAGTGGTACAAAAAAGTACTAAACAAACAAACCAGGACATAAATAAAATAATTTCAGAAGATGTTAAATTCTGTAAAGAAAATGAGGTTAGAGCACAGAAAGTAATAGGGAGGAGGACATTATTTTAGACGGGGTGGTTGAAAAGGGAGTCTCCAATGAGTTGAAATTTGGCAATATAATAGATGTAAATAATGTACAGTATTTAAAAAAATACTATGTACTTTCATCACTTAATCATAAAATAGGGCACATTTACTTATCAGCCGATGTAGATTGGCCTGTATGAAAAGTGTTAAAGTTTCATTAACATAAGATGGTTAACTTCAACTTTATATGGACAGACAGCATGAAAGCATGCTTATCTTTCTCTGTCTCTTGCAATCACAGTACACATGTAGAGTCCATTCACTTGATCCCTTGGAAGCAGATTATACACAGGTCAGTTCTTTGTATTAACCAAAAGGAAGTGTGGAGGTTGTCTGGAGAAGGGGCCTCACCAAAGAAGGGAGGAAGTGGATCTCCCATAAGTAAGTGCTTTAATTCTGGGGGCACAGGTTGAAGGCTTGGCTACTGTGAGTGTGGAGTGGTCTACGGCTCTTATTCTTCCAGTTTATTTCTAGCCCCCATGAACATGCACATCTAAGAGGGAACTATCTCAAGGCTGAAAGCAAGCAGCACAAAGTGCCTTCTTTTACCTCAGGTATAGCCTACCACTCTGAAAATACAGAAGCTCCTGTGGTGATAAAGGGGGTCAGTTTGCTAAATGGGCATCTCTTTGTTGTGGCTTTGAGATCTAAGCCTGGTTTCTGGGAAAGTCAGCAATGTGGAACTGAAAGAGACTCTGTGCCCCACATGCTTAGCCACCACTGAGCTGTCAAACACAAACAAAGCACATTGCCTATTTAAAGGAGAAAAGAGAAGTGTAAGATTGAAGTCAGGTTTGCCAGTTATCTCTGGATTCCCGTTGTCCGTTCTGCTCCTGATCCAGTCTTCAGTGGGTTTTTGAGAGCTGAGTTGCTGACCCAAACAAATAGGCAAACCAATGATTTAATGGAAATCCACTGAGTCATGCCTTGTCTCATAGCGTCTTTGCTCTGCTCTGAGGAAGCTCAAATTTATCTTTTTGGTAGGAAGTACCCAAAGAGGTCTGTCTACACAGCAGATTCCTGCAGGAATAGGTGGCCATGCTATGGAAGTGGGTTACTATCATTCCTATACTGCTCTGGGGAACCCAGATGTACACACGGATGCTTTGGGTAGCAAAAGTGCCCATGTACTATCTTAATTACTATGATCAGGTGATCAAAATGACAAACCATCTGGGGCTCCTGGGGCAATGCTTTGTAAACCTGTAAACAGCTCTCCCTTTGGATAATAAAACATGTTCAAATTGTAAGAAATCCCAATTTAGGTGAAGGAGGAGTTGCAATCACCTTGATGATCCGTTCTGAGCAAGCCCTCATTTGTTTCACCTTTTCTGTAGGTCTTGGGACAGGTTAAACCAGTCAACAAAAAAACATTAATGGAGCATTGGCTAAATGCAGGTCTCTGTCATAGGTTCTGAGGTGCGAGGGTTAAGGATAGATATGGGATAATCTTGCAGTGAGAACTGCAAGAGAAACAAGGAAGGGTACACGTGGGGAAATATGGAAACTGTAAGAGGAACAGAGAAACTGCATTAGAGAAACAGAGGACATGGTTCCTGTCCTTTTAGGAAAATTGGACAATTATGAAATGAGCTAAAGACATTTTTAAGGAAACCTAAGTAGAAATGCATACAATGCTTGCTATGGACATATGCCTTTGAAAGAGTGGTCTGCTGTATAATATGGGATAACCTGAGTGAATCAGGATTGGTTTGGGGAGACATTCCAAGAAAGTGAAGAGGTGGAAGAATGTATTTCCATGATGAGAGTGGGTTGTGTAGGCAGGTCAGAGTGCATAAAGTGATAACTGGTTATTGATAAGGAGACAGGGATGGGGAGGACCAGGATATTTTCCAGTGAGAGTGATTCTAAGGGGTGTTGCCTTCAATCTTTGTTTCTACTCTTCAAAGTTAGCTATAAGACAAGACTGTTGGTCTGCTTCTAATAATCTGTGTAGCTTGCCTGAGGTGTCTCATAGAAATAAACATCACCAGCAGTCATTGGGCACTTATTGCGTGAGTCATCTCATTTGATCTTCAGAGCAACACTGTGTGTTGCTAGATGTTATTATCACCACCCCCATTCTATAGATAAGGAACGTATCAGTCGGGATGAGTTAGATTACAATACATCAAAAACAACCTTCAAATCTCAGTGGCTTAAAGTATACGTGCTACCATGTGGTACATTCTACATGGGGTGGCAGAGGCGGCTCAACTCATTGAAGTCATACAGGGACCCAGGCTGATGGAGATTCATTCTTGAAATATGTTTCTATGTCTCTGAAAAAGAAAACAGGAATCTGGTGAACTGGCTCTTAGTTTTCACTTGGAAGTGATCCATGCCTTTCTCTTAGCATTTCACTGGACAACACAAGTGATATGGCTGTGCCTACCTTCAAAGGGCGTAGGAAAGGGAAATTCTAGGATGTAACTGGGAGCAGAGGACAAGAGTGATAGCGGTGAATGGCTCTAATAAGTAACTACAAGGAACCTCAACACAAAGAGTGGATGTGACTTGCAAAAGCCTTCATAGCTAGTGTGGTTCTGTAACCCACCCTGTCCTCAGCAGAACCTGAATTTTGCAGGTTAAGAGAGGATGGTTTTTGGGAAGACTGTAACTGGGGATGAGATTCACTTCCTAACTCCTTGCTCTGTTTTTAGGTTGCAGTGGCCAGAATAGACTCTTTGGAAAAAATCATTTCATAGTATGTCTTTGGCCAAGTGATAAAGGAAGGGAGAAGGAGATTGAACGTGTAGAAGAATGTTGAAAATGTATTCAGAGACTCAACTTAGTTGTCAGAAGTGCTGCGGATTTCTTGTCCTTTGTTGGGGGGAGCTGAGGGTTTTAGAAAGTATTCACTTAAAAATAACATGAATTTTGCCACAGTTGACCTCCTTTGATGTTTGAGATGTTTGGAAAATTAGGAAGACTTCACTGCTGCTTGTTTATTTTGGTCATCTTGATGTCTGATTTAGAGTAGCCATGAGGTGATTTAATGGCTGTGTCTAGGATAGAGAAAACCATTCATGAGAATGAAGGAAGAGTCAGAGAGAAAGTCTCTGAGGGGAATGGGGACAAAGAAAAGTCCACAGAGAGAAGAGAGTGCTTGGAGGGAAAGACTGGAACATGTGAAACAAGGGCGTGGGGGAGACGGAGGGAGAGGCACTTTGAAATAAGTAGGCCCACCCACATTCATATTTTCTCTTCCAAGAAACTCAAATTTCTGGGATATAGGATCAAAAATAAAAACATCCTCTATAAAGAGGCTGTTAAATCAGCTGGCCCAGCCAAGAATTTGAGCGCTTCTGAGATCTTCTCCGTCTTGTTGGGGTTGGCAGACCCTTCTTCTGGAGCACATGGTGTCAGTCAGTCTTCTGCAGAGTGACTGAAGTGTCAGGGGCCAGGAGGAAGTCAGTCTGGAGGATTTTACTCCAGTCTCTACTTTCTGAGTGAGGCGCACAAGGGCTTATAGGATTTTCTGTGATCTGAGGCCCCTGGATAACCCCCAAAACAGCATTTGGAATTTAATTGCCAAGGGTGAAAAACTATTCTTTGTTCCAAAGATTGAGAATTTGTTAAAATTGGGAATTTGGAGTTGGGCTCCTTTCAAATATGATATTAAAACCTAATTTTTAAGGCCAAATTTATACTATATGGGTAATACTACTAAATTTGGTGAGCAAAATGAAAAAAAATTAAATTAAAATGCAAAAGAACTGGCTATTTGGCATGTATAGTCGGATTTTATCCACTTAATTTTTTTATTTCTCGAGATTATATTACATAGATGTGGTCAAAATGATCATATTCTTCTGTATTTGAATTTTGAATTTAGAAATAAATTTTTAAGTACTTAATTTATATTTAACTTAAAATTAAGTTAGTTTAATTTGTTGTGATGAACAGTGGTTCTTGTATGTAAGTTTGAATCAGTAAATTGTACACCCGAAGCTAATATTACACCGCATGTTAACTAACTGGAATTGTAATAAAAACTTAAAAAAATAAAGTATGATTAATGCAATAAGTAATGAAAGTGGATATAAAATAAAAAGTGAAAAATCTCTTTTTAATCTAATCCCAGTCCTCAGGGGTAAATCACTAATTTTTTCCCCCAGTTTTATGGAGTTATAACTAACAAATAGCACTAAGTTCAAGGTGTATGAGGTGATGATTTGATATGTGTATCCATCGTGAAATGATTACCACCAATAAGGTTACTTAGCACATCCATCACCTTACAAGCTTACCTTTTTATTTTTTGGTGGTAAGAACATTTAAGATCTTTTTTTTTTTTTTTTTTTTTAAGATTTTGTTTCTTGGAGAGGGAGACAGATTTTGAGAGAGAGAGAGAGAGAGAGAGCACACACGATTTGGGGAAGGGGCAGAGGGAGAGGGAGAAGCAGACTCTCCACTGAGCAGGGAAGCTCAAGAAGGGGCTCGATCCCAGGACCCTGAGATCCTGAGCTGAGCTGAAGGCAGATGCTTAACCGACTGAGCCACTTGGGCGCCTCTAAGATCTCTTGTTTTAGCAACTTTCAAGTACCTAATACAGTCCTGTTGACTATAATCATCATGCCATGTGTTAGATCTTCAGAGCTTATTCACCTTAGGACTGGGCTTTTGTATCCTTTGAGCAATATCATTCTGTTTTCCTCACTCTCCATCCTCTGGCCGCTACCATTCTACTCTGTTTCTATGAGTTGGACTTTTTTTAGATTCTACATGTAAGTGAGATCATACAGTATTTTTCTTTCTCTCTTTGACTAATTTCAGTTAACAATATCTTCTAGGTCCATCCGTGTTGTTGCAGATGACAAGATTTCATTCTTTTTTACGGCTGAGTCATATTCCATTGTGTGTGTGTGTGTGTGTCTACGTGTGTGTGTGTGTGTATAACATAAACACACCATATCTTCTTTATGTGTTCACCTATTGATAGACACTTAGGTTGTTTCTATGTTTTGGCAATCGTGAATGATGCTACAATGAACATGAAGGTACAGATATCTCTTTGAAATAGTGCTTTTATTTCCTTCAGATACGCACCCAGAAGTGGGATTGCTGGATCATCAGGGAGCTCTATTTTTAAATTTTGAGGAAACTCCACACTGTTTTCCATGGTGGCTGCACTAATTTACGTTTCTACCAACAGTGCACAAGCCTTCCCTTTTTTCACATCCTTGCCCACACTTGTAATCTCTTGTCTCTGATAATAGCCATTCTAGCAGGTGTGAGGTGATAGCTCATTATGGTTTTTATTTGTACTTGCCTAATGATTAATGATGTATGTTTTTTGATGTACCTGTTGGACACTTGTCTGTCTTTCTTTGGAAAAACGTCTCTTCAGTTTCTCTGCTTATTTTTTTTCACAGTAAAAAAGCCATTTTTTTATTGCACAGAAAGCAATAATACACTTTGAAAGCCAAAATGTTGACACCAGTTTAAGGATTTAAAATACATTTTAAAGTATGGCAATACTTTGAGGATGACAATATTTTTTTTATTTTATTTTTTCAGTGTTTCAAGATTCATTGTTTATGCACCACACTCTGCTCATTTTTTTTAAAAAAAGATTTTATTTATTTATTTGAGAGAGCATGAGCCGGGGAGGACTAGAAGGAGAGGGAGAAGCAGGACCCTCAGATCGTGACCTGAGCTGAAGGCAGACGCTTAACTGACCGAGCCACCCAGGCACCCCTCCTCAGCTCATTTTTAAATCAGATCATTTCTTTCTTGTTGGTTTGGGTATTGAACCCAATTGGGGATTACATGGAATCCTCATACACTTGGGACATTAACCTCTTATCAGATAGATAGTTTGCAAATATTTTCTCTCATTTCATAGGTTCCTTTTTCATTGTGTTCTTTCCTTTGTTGTGCAGATGCTTTTTAGTTTAATGTCGTCCCGCTTGTTTATTTTTGATTTTGTTCCTTGTGCTTTCAGTACCGTATCCAAAAAATCATTGACAAGAGCAATGTCAAGGAAACTTTCTCCTTTGTTTTCTTTTAGTAGTTTTATAGATTCGGGTCTTACATTTAGCTCCTTAATCCATTTTGAGTTAATTTTTGTAAGTGATGTAAAATCAGGGTCCAATTGTATTCTTTTGCATGTGAATATCCAGTTTTCCCAGTGTAATCTATTGAAGAGATTATCCTTTCCCCACTGAGAGTACCTGGCTTCATTGTCAAATATCCTTTGATGTATGTGTTTGAGTTTATTTCCGGGCTTTTGATTTTGCTCCATTAGTCTATGTGTCTGTTTTTATGGTAGGCCATGGTAGTATGGTAGGCCAGTACCATACTGTTTTGATTATTGTAACTTTGTAATACAATTTGATATCAGGAAGTCTGATGTTTCCGGAGTTGCTATTTCTCAGAATTGCTTTTATCGATCCAGACAAATTTTTGAATGATATTTTCTATGTCTTTGAAAAATGCCATTGGAATTTTGATAAGGATTGCATTGAATCTATAGATAACTTTGGGTATTGTGGACATCGTAATACTTTGCATGATTTTAAAAGTATGGAAAAATATACATAAAAATATCCATAACTCTCTATCATACCTCATTCATTCAACATTTTAGGTACATTTCTCCTGTCTGTTTGTCTATTCAGCTATCACCTGTATCTGTCTACCTCTTTATTCATCCATCTATATCTGTTTATCTTTATGTGTGTTTATGTATAATTTTTATGTGCTTGGAATCATGGTCCACATTTTATCCTATGTCCTGCTTTTTCACATAAGTGTATTTTTTAAATAGTTCCCTGTGTTATTAAATATGATTAGCTAGAGTCTTAGAAGAATTGATTCTGTGTTTTGTTACCATTTAGACATAGCTTAAGACATTCAGAAGTTAAGTGGCTTTGCCATTATGGATAAATCATTTGCTCAATATCAATTACTTAAAGAAAACCTCACCTAATAGGAACTTCTGTTTTGGGGAAGATGGAAAAGATATACTTTTCTCTATTCCTCCTGCTAAGTACAATTAAAAATTCTGAAATATATATAATTATAATATACATATATAATATAATATAATATACATATATAATATATATTACACATTTTTGGTTACAGTTGTCATATATATATATATATATGATACAAACATAAGAAGACTCTCTCTATATAGAAAGTACACAGACCTGATTTAATACAAAGCTTCCAAATATTAGCAGAGGAGGCCATTGGTGGCACCTCAGTCCTGCACCAAGCACACTGGTAGGCATATAGAAGTTAATTGCTAAATGAGTGAATGCATGAATGAATGATGTGGGATTATTCATGCTGAATTTGAAAGAACTAACTTTTATATAAACCCATTTCTCCTGGGGAGATTGTTTTGGTATTCTTCAATGCCAGGAAAAGTTGTACTGCTCTGAGGAGAGAAGCAGATTTGGAAGGAAGGAAGATTTTATTTTGGAGAAATAAAACTCGAAAAGGCTATTTTCAAGAGGGGAAATGAGGCTTTCTAGTCGAATTCTAGGAAAGACAACAGCACGTGCCTTGTGGGTTTTATATATTGTTGCCTCCAAATGTCCTGCAGGTCTTGTGATTTCTGGACTGCGTACACTCACCTTCTGGCAGCGTCCCCTTTTCTCCTGAGACACTCTGAATGCCAGACTGTGGCCAATGGCATCACCCTAAGCTCTTAAAATACAAAATGTTCAAGTAGCCTTTGTTGCTGCTGCTGCTGCTGCTTCTGCTTCTTCTGCTTCTGCTTCTTCTTCTTCTTCTTCTTCTTCTTCTTCCATTTTTTGTCTCTTCATAGCACTGACTCTAGAAAAATCAGTATTATTTTTCCCCTGAGTTTTTTTGCTTCTTCTGGTCTCCTGTAGGGTCTTTGAAAGACGCAGCTTTCCTCCTGAAGGGTCTCCTCCCCATTTGGATTCCATCAGCCTCCAAAAGGGCCTCGTGTCTGTCTGATGTCCAGTCTTGGGAGCATCTAATTAAATCTTTAAAACATAGGAATATGAGGTGGAGACGAATTCTTCTCTTCTTTCCTCATCCTAACTGTGCTGCCCTTCCACTTGTAGCTGTTACAGCTCCTTGCTGTCAGCTCTTCGGGGCGCCTCACAGCAGAGAATGGGGTATGTTGCTATTTCCGACTCCTCCAGATGGGCAGGCACCCAGGGCGAGGAGAGGTCCATGCCTGCACTTCACTCCCCTTTCCTCTTGGAGCAGCCCCACCATCACCTCAGACAACTCCCATCACTGAAACGGAAAGTGTAAGCCAGCCCACTTCTCTTTTGCTTTAAACACAGTCTTGGAAAATCTGTGGGCTCCTCACACGTTCTCAGATATATTCCTTTGTTCTTGAGGAGGTGAAAAGATATGGTGCTCAGTGGAAGGGATCTGGGCCATGCCAACAAACACCGTGGGGTCATGGAACCATATAGCTGGAGGCAAGTAGTGAATACCCTCTTCAGGGGGAAACTCCAATCCCCGGAGCCTCAGTGAAGGCTGGCTCAGCAGCGTCCTTGCCTGTTAACCTACGGTTCCACATGGGACCCTCCCACAATGGCAGTTGAAGCCTAGTAATTAGATTGTGAGCATTGCTGTGAAGGAGGCACAATGCCAGCAACTGGGTGGCATTGACAAGGCTTGGCCCCACTAGGTACAATGTGTGGGGGCTTAAAACAAAATCTCAACTCTATGTTTTCTGTCATTCCTTTGATGGGCCTCAAAAAAGTCCTGCAGTCCTTCACCCAGCCGACCCCTCCACAATCAAGGGCAAACACCACGGAGGAATGTAATAATCATGATAATAGGGATGGGAAAATGATACTCTAATAATCAGACATTCAAGTGAGATTTAATGAACACAACTTTACCTCATGTACTTTTAATACATTTCACGTACCACACAGCAATTTACTGGGACATGGATTTTAACACGCTACTCTAATGGCAAGATAAGAATTACTGAGTTGAATGTGGGTTTACTAAATATGCGGGAACCCTTTTATAGTGTTGACTCTGAGGAACAGGGCTAACACCCTGTTTATGGACGCATTGAGAGGAATTGTGCTTTTACTATGTGTGGTTGTTATGTTTCAAGGGACATGATTTCACTGGTAGCTTTGCCAAATTTTAGCAATAACATGATTCTACTGTATTTCTATTTTAGCACCACAATCTCATGCAGTTTATTCAGGGAAAAAAACAATAAAAAAGAATGAATTTCAGCCAAACTCAGGTTACTTAAGATTTAAGTTACAGTCTAGCATGAAGATTATTCCAACTATTTGCTTTTCCTCTTCATCTTTAGTGTTTCTCATCTTAGGTAGATGTTACTGCTTAGTAGCACATTCCCCAGGAGATGGACTTAATTAATTGGATTTAATTAATTGATTTCTTGTGAGAAACACCACCTATATGTCTATATATAGGTGAGAGAGAGAGAGAGAGAGAGAGAGAGAGAGAGAGAGAGAGAGAGAGAGAGAGAGAGAATTGAGAGGTAATGATGATATTTTCTGATATCTATAAATTTAAATTACTTGGACTTCATGAGCACCTCTCCTTTCTGTCCATTTAGAACAGATTATCAAGAGATTGCTGTATTTTATCCATCATATACTTTTGAAAGCTAAACTATTAAAGACAGGAAGACCTGTCTTTATGCTATGAATAACACACCACATGTGGAGGGCATGCCCAAACCCTGAAATAATTGTAGGGTTGAAGTTGTCTACCGACATATCTCAGTCTTTGGGAAGACATATGAGCCTTCTGGGAAGATGAATAAAAAAAGGAAGAATTTAATTGTCAATAAGGAAACCTTGACTTGTGAGGGTAAAATTAGTGTGTCGAGCCAAATCCTGAACTCTCCATAGCTTCCTTATTTTCTCTTTGATGACATTGTGATTTTCTAACTAATAAAAAAAAATCAGTTGAAGAGCAAAGCATTTGATCAAACCACTTATTTACATTTTATTAAACATTTTATTACATTTTATTAAACATTTATTTATATTTGATTGCTTCTTATTTGTCTTTGGAAGACTACATTGGGGGGAAAGTTGATATTTAACTAGAAGAGATGGAAGCCTTCCATGGGCTTATACAAAAAGCTTAAAATCCAACCAATTGAACATTGCTGTTCTCTTCACCAGTAATCTCAGTTTTATTTTTTCAACCAAGTTTCAACTAGATGTTGGGCCATGTGGGCTCTTTCCTTTTAATGACACAAAGGGGTGTATGTACCATGAACATTCCTAGTCGGGCCCACTGGCTATAAAAAAGGCTGATGGAACCAAAGCCTCCAACTGTGGGGGAAATCAGTCTGGCACAAAGGAGACTAAACTGTCAATCAATCGTGTGATTTGTTCTCAACTTTGCACCTGGCTGCTTTGGTGCCATTGTCGGCACCGCGGTGGTGGCCCTAGGGTTAGGTGGTTAACAGACGTGTTTGCCCAGCTCCTTTTCCACCTTTCTTGCTGAGACCTTGACTTGGTCTCCTAGGAACATGCTTTTTAACCCAATGGACAAGGAAGTGGATTGAAAACTGTTAAGAAAAAAAAAAGTACATTTTAATGGAAAAATGAGGTATTTTCCATTGTGGTAAAATGTCTTTTTTTTTCAATCATAAAATTGCTCAAAAGAGGAAGCAAAAAGAGGAACATATATTCATTTGTTTTAACTTGAGTTCATAAAACGAGTTCTTGAGAAAGCTAGCAGCCATCTGTTTCGAAGAATGATGACTTCTTTTCGACATCCAAATACTGTATCATTTCCAGAGCATGATTATCTCTCATAATGATCTGAATTCATAAATATGACTATAAAGCAAGAACTAGTAGTCCAGTGTGGAGGTTCAACATGACAACATATGAGAGGGGGAAGGGTTGGGAAGGGTAAGGGAGGAGACATAATATATATCTGCATATGTGACTATTCAGATGACAAGATCAGAGACTGTAAAAAATAAGATAAGATCTCTCCTTTTTGGGTGCCTGGGTGGCACAGTGGGTTAAAGCCTCTGCTTTCGGCTCAGGTCATGATCTCAGCGTCCTGGGATCGAGGCCCGCATCAGGCTCTCTGCTCAGCGGGGAGCCTGCTTCCTCCTCTCCCTGTCTCTCTGCCTGCCTCTCCACCTACTTGTGATCTCTCTCTCTGTGTCAAATAAAATAAATAAAATCTTTAAAAAAAAAAGATCTCTCCTTTTGTGGTTAGTTAACTAATACTAGAGGGTTTTATTTTAATAGGCAAGTGACCCAGAGATATTTTCAAACATGGTGTTTCTTACTAAGCCCTGTAGTCTTGAACTGTGTTTGGATATTCATGTTGGGGCACATCCGTGCCCCAGGATAGAATCATACTTGTTATTCAGAAAGACCCTCTGTGTTCCCATAGTTCAGGAACTACTTGACTACAGGTTATAAATCACAGCTGTTCCATACAGAAGGGAGAGCTAGGCTTTGGGCTACAAAATGTTGAAAGCCACAGCATAGAAGCCACCTACAACATCCAACCACCAGGTTGCCATGAAGACAGTAGAGAAAACAGAAAGGAGGCAGATGTGGTTGTTGGCCAGTTGGAAATTGTGGCACTAACTAGACTTCAAGTGAGGTAAGCTATTGGGGTGTGGGGGTATTTCCTATGTTCTTGAAGTTCTACCATCCAGTCTGACAATAACTATGGCAGTGTCAACAACAGCACCACAGCCATCTGGAAAGTGAGCACCTTCCTTCCCTACCTGAGACTTTCTGCCTGGCAGATTTCACCCTCTTTTCCTTAACAGATTCTTCTCTGTGTGTGACTCAAAAGAAAGGGGAGCTGAGGTTTCTAGGGTGCTCACGGTAAGGAAGCAGAGTGGGGCATTCCTTTAAAAAGCTGAGAATGACCATAAATGGAATTAGGAATCCACTCATGGGTGGGTTGTTCCTGATGGTAGTTCTCCAAGTCCATGTGTGGGGAAGCCCAAAGGAGGGCTAACTCATCAGATGCGCTAAAGATCAGCTTGCTCTAACAATGAACTGGGGTCAGTAACATAGATTGAGCCCTTTCTGTGTGCTAACTTCCTTTTCACTATCCTATTAGATCCAAACAACAACATTTCAGTGAAAATATTGTTATCCAAAGACGATACACAGGATGAAAGCAGGAACCTGGGTTCATTTGTGTGTGCTGAGCACTTGGTACGTTTGCTTTGTGAATGACTTAATCAATATTATCCATACAGATGAAGAAACAGAAGTTTAATGAGGCTAAACAGTCTGTTAAATTCACCCAGTTAGATACTGGCAGAACAGAGAATCAGGCTTGGTACCGTGTGAAGGTTTTATGCCATGTGGGGGGGCCATGTATCCCAGAATCCCCTTCCCCGTGTGGTTCCAGGCAGTGCTCGGCACAAGAGAAATTTGCAGGAGACTTGGAGAGTGGACGGGAAGTGGCTGCCATTATGATTAGGGCATGAGGGTGCCGGGCACCTCTGGAGCTCACCTGTGCCATCCCTGATCTGCAGTTTCGCCTTGCGGGTATGGGGCAGCATCTGGTTCCAGAGCTTCTCCAGGTCCCAGCGGAGGTCCTCTTGTAGATTCTTGGCATCCTGGGCCGGGAGCCTTTGCAGCTTTGTGGCACAGGTCTGCAGCTTCTTCTACCGGTTATCTATAGCGTTGAGGTTGGAGGTAATGGGAGTGAGACACGGTTTCAAGGTTGTCCTTCGTCTCCCTGCTTCACGTTCAGCTCATCTCCCTACGGCTGGCTCTGCTGATCCGTAGTGACTTCAGGGCCCCTTTCAGATGCAGGAGCCTCTTCACCAGCTCCCCCCAGTTATGTCTGGTCTGGTGCCTATAATCAACCCTTTATTTCAAGTCACGTATGGTGGTTCAGCCTCCCCCCATCAAAGTGTAGCTGTTACTTTCTCTCAGACTCCAACTGTCTGGTAGGCTGCACTCACAAGGATTAGTATGGGAGAGAAGACAGGCTGGTTTCAGTGGGATTTGAACCATTTGCCTCTGGGAAACTAAGGACTTCCTCAATCGGATGCTCAGAGAACAAAGGTGGGGGTGTACTCCATGCAAAACAGAAGACTGAGAAGTCATTTCAGTGTTTTCATTTGCTTTAGCAGTTTGCAGGGCTAGTTATTATATAGCTAATCCTGTTTGTAAGATAGGCTAAAAATACACTGAGAGAAAATATTTCCACGGCCAACTGTGAAGGATGCAAAAAGGACAATTTTCTGATTTTCTAATCAATGCTTTTCAATATCATTGTCACGGTCTGCACTTACATGCCAAATGTCTGTGTGTGGAAAGCAAACGTGTTCCCTATTACTACCTAGATGAAACATCTGGAAGGATGGTATTTTTCCATTTTTCCTTCATTTGGTGTCATATAGACCTAGGCATCAACACATGTCTCTTTTCCATCGTTTTTTATTTTTTTAATGTATGATTGTATTTTTCAGGGGGCTTTTCCTGGAAAACAATTTTGCAAGGTGCAAGCTATTCAGATGAAGTGTTGAAATCTTGGCTGCAGGAAAAGCTAAGCACAATCAACCAACACTTACTTCAACCCCAACTGCAGCACTTCTGAGGTTTACCCTTTGCCATGAGCACGTTCCTTTTGCTGTCTGCCTGCATACTACGCACCCTGGGACTTTCCTGGGCTTCTCTACCTTCTGCTTTTGGGGTAATATTGGTTTAACCACCAGAAGAACAACATTAGAAAGATCTAATTTTCTTACATGGGAGCAGGAGAGGCTTTATATAATGCCTTGCTTCTCTGTATTTCCAGGAGCCTTCTCTGGCTCCTTAAAGAGCCCTTCCTTAGCCCCCAAGACACCCTGCATCTCTACGCTCTCTCCCTGCCATATGTACGTTGTCTGTTTAGGGTGAGAAAATATGCCCATATGTTGGTCTTTCCTTGTTCTTTGTGGAATAGGATGGCCAGAGAAAATACAGGATGCTCTGTTAAATTTTAATTTCAATGACACGATAAATAATTATTAGTATGAGTAGGGCTTGGGACATATTTACACCAGGAAAAATTTTGTTGTATACCTGAAATTTACATTTCATAGGCATCCTGAATTTTATTGCTAAATCTGGCAACTTTAGCGTGGATGCTTTCTGCATCCCAAATGCCCTAAGGCTTCCACTTTCCAAATCCTCACATGGACAGGACTGCAAATGGTAAGCCAAGCTCTGGACAGTTTACCAACTTCTCCTTGAGTAATGTGTCTGCTTTCTAGCCTTTGGATGAATTCCTCAGTTCTGCCACAAACACAAAATAGTAACTCAGCATAGGGAATATAGTCAATAACATTGCAACAATTTTGTAGGGTGATACACGGTAACTAAACTTACCTTGGCGAACATTTCTTAATGTATAGAAATGAGACCTGCAACCCCCAAACCATGGATAATTAGTTGTACACTCAAACTATGTTGTATGAACACATGAATGACAGTTGTTTTATGTTGTACTGTATGAAACTAAGGTACTGTATGTCGACTATACTTCAATTAACAAAAAAAAAAAAACCCCACTCATAGGGCATTTGATATAAACCTTATTTTCTGGTTTTGACAGCAGAGCTGAAGAGTTTGAAACATCCTACAAGCTTGAACTCTCGATTACACAGCTTTTCTTCTGTTTCCTTCCTCTTCTCTTCAAAGCTGCCAGTCCTCTTTTCTTACAAAAGTAATGGCCTACTGTGTTCAAATCTGAACTGACCTAACATTTGTGCCTCCAGATGTTACCACTCAGGAATGGCTATCTGAGCAGGGATGGCATTCCTAGACTGGAGTGTAGATTCTTGTTACCCAGGTCGCACAGTGTAGACAGAGAATCATGAGTCACTTGGGAAATCAAAGTACAGAGGAAGGTATGGACTAAGATATAAAGACTTTTTGAAATCAGTTTGAAATAACATTTATCAGGCTTTTGCAGATTCTAGAACTAACACATGTTCATTGTAGAAAGAAAAGCAAACATGTGAAAGCATAAAGAACAAAATACAAAAAAATCATTCATAATCCTGAAAAACAGAGGCAACCGGCATTAATATTTTTACTGTAGATTTCAAATATTTTTCTATAAATACATGCATTGTTTGGACAACAGTAGAATGCCACATAAAAATACTCCATAAGTTTTTGTTGTTATTATCTAACAGTGGATTATTATCTAACCGTGGACAGTTTTTTTTCCGTGTCAACTTTACCTGCACATCAATAATTCTCTATGGTGTTGGGGGTACAGATCTCATTCAAGAAAGTAGTGAAAGTTTTGAGGCTTTCTTCCAGGGAAACATGTACAAGCATCCAGAGAATTTGGGATGAAATGTCAGATTCTTAGAATGGATCTGTGGATCCTACAGGTGAAGAGGCTCTGTTCTAAAACATCACAACTGATTTTAATTAGTATCCGCATATGAGTTTTGAGTAAGAATCCTCCCAGTGAGAATTTATAGGCCAATGGGACAATTAGATAGACATTTGCTACTTTGGGACCTCAGGTACCAAGTTCCTTTTGCTTTTGTTTTTGTTTTCCTGGAATTTAGGTTTAGGCCATGGTAAAGAGGAACCATTAGTAAACTTGCAGATTGCCCTTCTGTTTATGTGTCAGTTCTGAAGGTTGTTGAGCTGATGGTCTTCCCTTGGTTATGAGCCAACAGCAGTCATGAGCAAGAACCCTTGTCTGGATTTCACAAGAACGTTGTCACAAGGCTTGCATTTCCGGTAGGAAAGCTGAATTTGCCAGTGTACACGCTGTGAGTAAGACTAATCCTCTGCTCTCAGCAGAAGACTTTTGCCGAAGATAAAAATTAATTCTGGGTGGAAATACAAAATTAATTAGTTCCTGAATGCTAATCTTTTAGCGATTTTTCTTCTGCGTGTTGCTTCCAGACTATATCTACAGTTAGAAAGGGGATGAGGCAGCTAGGGGATGTGGAGGAACGTGTCGCCCACTCAGGCAGGATGGTTTGGCCCTAGTGTTCCCTGCACGTCTGGCCTGGGCCAGGCCTGTGTGGGTGTCCTCGGGGCTGTTCAAATATTACTACTGTTAACTACAGTGATTATGGGCACTCTTTATAGCATACTTATTATATGCTGGCTATTGGGCTAGGTGCTTTACCTAAATTACTTTAAGTTCTGACCACTTTGAAAAGTAGGTACATTTTTTCTCATTTGTGGAAGAGTCAGTGCCATTGAGTCGCTAAGAGCACAGACTCTGGCCCTCTACAGTCTATGTTCATATTCATTGCCTTGTGAACTTGGGAAAGTTACTTTCCCCCCTTGTGCCTAATTTCCCCCAAATAGGGGGCTAGGTAGGTATATGAATCCAGGTTGGTCAAACTCTGTATTCTACATATACTGCAAGGGTTCAAAAGTCAGAGAGATGTTCTCCTTGTTCTTAAACATGTGAGAATATTTCCTGCAAATAGAACAGCATCCAAGTGTGATGGAAATAATCTGAAATAGGTAGAGGACAGCCTCTGTTCTTTTCATTAGGCCATACTGCTTTTTGTTTCCAGAGATAAACACTTGGTAAAGTAGCCAGAAGTACTGACTTCTGTAGTCTTTGGCCCCATGCTAATCCCTGACCACATCTGAAACCAAAAACTGGTATCTGAGACCTGATATTTGTGATATGCTTGGACAACTGGACAAAATATTTTTTTCAAAGATTTTATTTATTTATTTGACAGAGGGAGAGAGATCACAAGTAGGCAGAGGCAGGTAGAGAGAGAGGAGGAAGCAGGCTCCCCGCTGAGCAGAGAACCCGATGCAGGCCTCGATCCCAGGACCCTGAGATCATGACCTGAGCTGAAGGCAGAGACTTTCACCCACTGAGCCACCCAGGCGCCCTGGACAGAATATTTCAGATTGGAATCTAAGATCTCATTTGTGGATCCTGTATTTCCTCAAATGTCTTCATCCCCAACCACCTATGGAGAAGCCACAGGATTTTCTTGAAGGAGCCAGGGAGGCTGTGCTGCTGAGAGTCAGAGGAGGTGGAAGCTCTGTGGTAGCTGAAGACATGAGCAGAAGTGGCTCCCAAATTCTCCACCCCTTTATTCCATAGCTGAAGCCGCTAAGCCTTTGGAGTTCATGGGGTTCCAAACGGCAGAAGCCTTTCACATCCTGAGGGCTCCATGTGACCCCTGCTTCCACCACAGAACTGTTGGTGCAAATGGTAGCTTTCCTAAAGATCTGGTGACTCTCACCACCATGGCGTTGGCTGCAGAGTCACCGGCGCAGACTCAAGAACTCTGAGTACAAGTTGTCGCAGGCCATATTCATTCCATAAACAGGTATTGAAAGTCAACTGTGCACTGGGCGCTGGTGTCTAAAAAGCAAGTCTGAGGCAGCCTTGTCTCAAAGAGCCCACATCTTGATGGACAGAGGGAGCTAGAGCTCAGATACAGGGTTACCAGATAACGCAGCCCAGGAGGAGCCAGTCGAAGGAAGGATAATTCTCTCTGGGGCTTCTCTGACTCACTGAACAAGGCTGGATTTGGGATGAGAACACAAGAAACAAATTTCCATAAAACTTGTTTCTGTACTGTCTGGAATCATATTGCACTTACCAGCACTCACTCATCTACATGTATTGATTGGAGAAAATATGAGTAAGAAATAAGACACAGTTCCTGGCGTCAATTGCTACCAAGGATGCTTTTGTTATAGCTCCTCAAGTAGTGGCTTGAGAGTTAGTTAGGTAGCCAGGAGAGCCTACTGCCTTAGGTCAGTCCTCGACTACATGGTAAAGCTACGTCATTCCTCCCCCAGCCGTCCTTCCTCTCTGTAGCACCCCTTGCCCACCCTCATTAGCCGTATTCTCCCTCTCGCCTCACCCTGTCTTCCCAATCTGTTATTCCCAAGACTTTCAGTGATGCGGGGAGTGTGGAGAGTGCTACCAAAGAGAGGGGCTCAGTGCGATGGGGACATGCCAGCAGGGGACTTCTTAGGACCCAGAAGCCCCAGGAATGCAGGGAAGAGTTTTCTACTAGCATGATGTCTAGAACTGTGGCAGGAGACTAAAGGAGATGTTTGGTAACAAGTTTTGCTTAGTGCTTCCCACAAATGTACAATATGGACGTGGCTGCCTCCTTTTCCCTAAATTAGTTGGGCTTTGATTTGAGTCTGGGACAAAATCATGCCGTACAGTTTCTGTTTAGGCTCTTAATAATTTTTGGCCTTGTTTGGACTAACTCGTCGTGTCTGGGTCCTGACAGGCCTCATCTTCCACTGCGTGAGCCCATAGCAGATCCTGCAGATTGGTAACTGTCCCTCTTCCTTTCCCCGCATGAAGAGGGTGTGAGGAGAACGAGGCGGAATAGTAATTATAACCATCTGGTGGCTGCTTGATGATTTGGTCATATTAAGCTTCTTGGGAAACTCTCCATCGGCTCTCAGTTAATATCTTTCAAATTGTGTTTGCCTTGACATTTGCCCTGGGCCCTCTAGCTTCTCGTTATGCCTTCTGGAGCGATCCCACACATCCAGGGCTTGGCAAGAAACTCCCTGGGGAGGATGGGATCGCTGCTTTGTCAAGGGGAAGACAGCCAGCAGCTCTAAAGGGCTGCTCAGACATGGGTCAGGAAGAGACCGTGGACATTATTTTGACATACACTTTGGCTTCATTTCACTGGAGGGTTCCATGAAGAATAACATATCCGTAGTGATCTCCATGGCAACGAGGGGATCTCTTCCGCGTTGGAGATGCCGCTGATAGTTGGGTCAGTCATGGAACCCTGTTGTTTGTGAGAAAGAATTGTTTGGTTTACAACACAACTAACCTATCTGCCATAATCTGCCCATGAACTTAAGTCCAAATATTGAAAGATTAGATCTGATATGAGGGGGAAATATGTAAACTAAGAATACTGATTGCTTTCATTCAACCTGAGGTATTTTGTTTTGTGGTTGTTTGAGCAGCTACTAGCTCTTTAGGTCCCTGTAAAATGATGTGGGGCATAGTGGTGTCTATGACATCATCATCTCCCCCCTCAAAAACCACGCAGCTCAGGTGAGAGGTGAGGTGTACGAAAAGACCCTAACATAACATTAAAAGTAGTGTAGAAAATGAAGCATATGCTCTGAATAATTAACAAAGATGTCTCCTGAACGAGCCTTTTTGTGTCTGGCATCATTTTTATCTTACTTTATTTTTTGTTTTTTTAGAGAAAGATGGGAGGAAGTGCATGGGGAGAGGGAGAGAAAGAGAGTCTAGGGCACCTGGGTGGCTCAGTGGGTTAAAGCCTCTGCCTTCGGCTCAGGTCATGATCTCAGGGTCCTGGGATCGAGGCCCACATCGGGCTCTCTGCTTGGCAGGGAGCCTGCTTCCTCCTCTCTCTGCTTGTCTCTCTGCCTACTTGTGATCTCTCTCTCTCTGTCAAATAAATAAATAAAATCTTAAAAAAAAAAAAAAAGCAGTAGTCTATCTAGTGCAAAAAGGAGCTATTTCCAATCCACTGAGAAGGGGTAGAATGCCGTGGGCTGATGACACTGGGCAAATCTCCAGGATGGTCTGGGATCGGTTTTCAAAGGCAGAACAGATGAGAATCATTGGTGGTAAAAAGGGAGTTTGAGGAGGGAAAACTCACGGGCATGGATAGGATTGAGATCTCAGTGTTGCTCTCAAATGACCATAAGTGGCCCACAGCTTTTTTTTCCTCTCTTTTTTTAATGGTTGTATTCAAAAAAGTATCTTTTTAAAAGGTGAGCAATGGAAGAAAGAAAGAAAATCTTGAGGTTGGAAGAAAAGCTCAGTTAACATTCTTGTGGGTGAAAAAGTATACAAAAAAATTCATTTTCCTGGAAGGAGAGATTTTTGAAATGAATTCTCGGTCACACATGAGGTAACTCTCATGAAACTGGACCTGTGCTGTTAGCAAAGCTGACCTGTGAGGAATCACAGACGTAATCATACCCAGGTTGCCACAGTCTCTGCTTCTTTGCTCCTTTCTAGATTCAGTGTTCTTGAACTTTGATGGTAAACATCAGGGCCTTTGGAATTCGTATAATAAATTTTCTTCCCAGGATTTGGTATGTAGGATGATACCAAAGGCAAGAGGTCAGATGTCTCCTTCAGAGGTTGATGTTAATACAACACCAGGTGTATTAGCCAGGGTTCTTCAAAGAAGTGGAACTGATGGGACATACATGTATATGTACATCCTATGGGATGTATGTTTATATATAAATTCTTCATTTCGGTACATAAATACATACATAAATAATGTTAATGATATATTTACAAAATGTATGTGTATATTAATAGTAATAAAAAATAAAATATATATTTATACAAAGAGAGAAAGAGAGAGAGACAGAGACAGAGAGGGACAGAGAAATTTCTTTAGAAGAATTGACTTATGTGATTGTTGGGGCTGACAAGCCTGAAATGTGAAAAGCAGGCTGGCCGGTGGAGGCTCAGAGGAAAGCTGATGTCGCAGGCTTCGGTCTGAAGGAAATCTGGAAGAAATACCTCTTCCTTTTCTGGAAGCCTCGAATTTACCCTTAATTGCCTTCAATTGTTGGCTGAGGCTCACCCACGTTATCGAGGGTAATCTGCTTTACTCCAAGTTTACAGATATAAATGTTAGATCCAAAATACACTTGTACGATGACACCTAGACTGATATTTGGCTTAGCCACTGGGCACTATAGTCTCGCCAGGTTGCTACATGAAATGAACCATCGCACCAGTCAAGGGTAAGTCAGTTATCCTTTCCTGAAGCTGCAGTTCTTTTTACACAGGTTTTTTTTTTTTTTTTAAAGATTTCATTTATTTGACACAGAGAGAGATCAGATCACAAGAAGGCAGAGAGGCTGGCAGAGAGAAAGGAGGAAGCAGGCTCCCTGCTGAGCAGAGAGCCCGATGCGGGGCTCGATCCCAGGACCCTGAGATCACGACCTGAGGCAAAGGCAGAGGCTTTAACCCACTGAGCCACCCAGGCGCCCTTCACACAGGTTTTTAAAATGCAAGCACCACTTTCCTGATCTTCCGTCTCCAGATGGTAGAGGGGCGGTATTTTGGGAAGTGGGGGAGGTTCCATTACTTCATTTCTGCAGCCTCCTCTTCTAGCAATAAAGGCTCTGGTCCACATTCCCTCCTTCTTCTCCTCTAGAGTCTAGTAGAAAAGTTGGGTAGCTTCCCTTTCTCAAGAGAGTTGGAGTAGGGCCATATCTGTCTTTGTGTTCCACAGATCACGAGAAAGAGCCCAAAGGCTAATGACAGGGCAGCCCTGGATTCCATTCCCTATGTATGGTTAGGTTAGTTGTGTTCCATGGCCACCAAGGGAGGCAGGGTGCAGAGGATCCTTGGCCAGACATGTTGCTCATGTCTTTTCTTTTCTCTGCTTTGTGCTCGGGGCACTTCCATTTCCAGCCGACCAATGGAACCAACTCCAGAGGGTGCAGACACGAAACACCTATGTGTCCAGCTGCCTCACCACCTGGTCAAGCCTGTCCTGGAGCTCGTGTACACTGCCAAATGCCGTGGTTGCCCAGTCATTCTGCAGGAGCAAGCGGAGACTGGTAGGCTTGTTCTTGATTTCTCTACCTTGTACTTCTCCCCCTTATCCTTGCCTGTTGTGGTTTCAAACTCTTTCCCTAGTTAGAGCTTCAGGTGAGTAAGAGACGGAAAAGGTTTACTTGTAGGGACTGGTACTGTATGCATTTGGCTTTGGTGTTTCCTAGGCTTGATGGATAAGCCCAACAGATTCACTTTCAGATCGGACCTGAATTTTTTATTGGCTATTAAATATAAATATTAAATATTTGTTACCCCCTTCCTCACAGTTGCATTTGATTTTTAGTTAACATAATTTTATATTCAATATACTAATGTTTATGTACTATTGTTCATTGCTGGGTCAAGTAGTTTGCTGTAATTGTTTGTTTCTACTTTTAAAAAATCAAAGTCAGATGAACAGGGAACTAGTATCTGCCCGAAGGCAATTAGTTTGCTGAACAAATAATACCACAGATACATACACACACACACACACACACACACACACACACACTCATACACAAGCCCAAGTCACAAAACACTCACACCCATAAGCCTTTAGCTTTAAGAATGAAATGTTTTATTTGGCAGATTTGGCTCATAAATATTACTTATATGGTTTGTAAAAGGACAAGAGAGAGTACCAAGTTTTACTTTTAAATTTTCATGATGGTAATGGTAAAAATTATTTCTTATCTAGGTTCAGAAAAAGATGCAGTCGGTTTCCTCTCCTCACTGTTTATCAAGACTTCCATGACTCCGTTTGCTTTCTGAAACAATTTCTCTTAAGGTGGATTCTGATCTACTCTTATATCTTTGTGTTTATTGAATTGACTACAGAATCACTTCCATTACTTGAGCGGCATGATTTTTCTTCAACAAACATGACTGAGAGCCAATGAACACACTCCTTTATGGGAAGAAACTCTATTAGAGCTATTGTCGGTGGCACAGTGGGTGAATGCCCCAGCCAGCGGCCTGCCTCTGGAGGTCTCACTGGAAAGCTTGGCTAGGCTTCCTGGTGGAAATACATCTAGTGGTCTCATTGTCTTCTGAGCCATCTTTTCACTTCACTAAACCGCTACGTGTCTGGGCACCGTGTCCTAACTTCTTGGGAGAGGCCCCCAGAATGGTCAGCGATATAATCTGTGTGTTAGGAATGAGGTGTGTGGGGAAGATTTCAAAGTGTCTCTCTACATCAGTTTTTCAGAAAAAAGCATAGGAAATTTCACTTCCTTTGATTTAATGAGCTCTTGATTGAAATAGGGTATCTTATCTCATCTTGGAATAAAGATTCCAGAATTAGATGGCTATTATTTTGGACTACCTAAGAAGTGTGAAAGTTACTAAGTTGAAAGAACATCTTCAATACTTCTTATTTAACAGAGACAGTTTGGTGTTTATGTGGGTGTGTGCTTGTTTATGTGGTGATTAGGCTTTGATCCTTTGGGGTGAAGCTTCAGGCACACCAAAAACACACACACACAGACACACACACAGCTGTGGGATAAAGGAACATACCAGAGTTTATGAGCATTGGGATTTAATTCTGGGAAACCTTGTCTTTTGGCATCTGCCAATATATCCTCTGGAATTTATTATGTGCCCACAATGTCTCTCCGACCAGCCCTTCTTTCCACAGTCACTAGCTTAATTTCAACCCTTGTCATCTCACACCTGTATTATAAAAACAGCTTAGTCTCTTGTCTTTCTGGCTCCAATCTTCCCCAGTTTCAGCTCACATCTTTGACTGATGCACTAAGACTCTAAGACATCGCTGTTATCAGGTCACGCTTTCCTCCATCATTGCTAAAGACTTTCATCACTTATTCCCCCAAACGAAGTTGTTGTCCACGCATCATTTTGCCAGGGACTTGGTGGGGATGGCCATCCACGAATGATCATTAGAATCATCTGGGGAGATATTTAAATGCAGATTCATGGCTGCCTTCTGTTGGGACCAAGGAAGCCACACTTAAAACACATTTTATTGAAGTCTAATGTACATATAGAAATATGCACAAATCGTGACAACTTGAATATTTGCATCATGAATCTTCCCTTGCAGCCAACACCCAGATCAGGAAATAGAAAGTCAACAGTAAAAAAGGTAGCCACTAGCTTGACTTCTAAAAGGAATCTATATATTTTTTTATAGCTTCCCAGGTTATTAGCTTGCTTTTGGAGGGCAGTCATTGTTTTATGAGAGTTAACAAGGAATAGTTTGGAGTCTTGAAGTTATTTTCATATATATATATATTTATATATATACGCATATATAAAAATATGTTTTTGCCCAACTAAATAGTAGCCTTCAAAGATCAACAACTCCTCTTTTTCTTTATTCTGCGGCATTCCATTCTCTCCCCTACAATATACCATTGAAAATTGTTCCTGCTTTTGTTGGTTTATTGGAGACATACTTACTTACTGTGATAATTGCAGACTGTTTCCAAACACAGCATTTGTACACCTATTCTTATGTGTAGCGGATACTTGATTTATGTTACCAATGGAATTATTTTACCTATTTTCTTCACACCCTGCAAGTGGAAGGGGAAAGGGAAGAGCCAAAGGAGAACTGAAATGACCGTGAGTTAGCGGAGTCAGGTCTCAGGTCAGGGGCCCCTAACCTGAAGCCAAGCCTCATGCAAATAGGTTTTGCAGCCCACATTTTGAGGCTGCATTAACATTCCTTAGAAATTTTTTAAAAGTAGAAGAAACATGGAGTCAAATACAGGATTGGGCACGTGGTATGCAAGCAATACAAATTGATTGAATTGAGCACACTTGAGACAATTAATTAAAATGATGCCAGTACATTATCTCTCATAAGAACCATATACACAGTTTCCTGCATAATGTTTTATTAACTAAAACATTAATTGAGACCTGATCATGTTCTTGTCTCAAATGACAACTTTTCTTCACCACATGACTAGTTTTTTTAACTCGATTTGTTGTTACTGTGCATTCAAGTAATGAAAAGTTTGTTTACAGGAGTCTGTACTCTCTGGAGTCTCGGGAAGACAGTTGCTTCCTCTCTGAGGCATCCGATCTCTGTGATCAGGAGCTGTGTATAAGATGGACAACTGTTGGCCAAAAAATAGAAGCCACATTTTTAGCTATCTCTATCATATAGGTGCAAACAAGAAACGCCCCTAAAAACCTACGGTAGTAACTTTTTTTATACTACAAAGAGTACTGCTCAAGTTCAGGTGTTTCTAAGAGCTAAGTACAAGATACGGCCCCGGTTACAAAGGAATTTAAGAAGCCTTAAGATGAATGATGAGTGACATGTTGGTCTAAGGAGCCAGAAGACTGGAAAGTTCATCTTTGGCTGGGGAGGGCTGGGCAGCTTCACGGGGAAGATGATACTCGGAATGGATCTTGACGGATGGCGAAGCGTTTGACAGGCGGTGATTGGGGCAAAAACAAAGGCAAGGGCAATTTTGGTGGAGCGCTTGGCTGGAACAGAAGACTCAGAGGGGGCCCTCAAGATAAATCTGATGAGGTAACGAGGTCGTGCATCACAGAGCGCCTGGAATGCTGGCCCCCCAAATAAGAAGCTCTCCTCATATTCAGGTCTGGATTCAGGTGTAGCAGTGGGAATCGAGAGAAATTTGTTGATTTTTATAGGAAGTAACTTGGAAGAATCTCAGCAAGTTGGCGATTGCAATGTAGTAGGGAGGGAGATGAGGTTTCAGAAAAGGACTTGTTTTTGAGTGTGGAGGACTAGTATAATCAGGGCGCCAATGAACACAAACCCTTCGTTTCTTCTTTTACAGTTGTGCTCCTAGAGACAATAATCTATATTCACTGTCGTTCCTTCCATCTCAATCACTGCCCTAGGTGCTGGCACTTGCCCTGTCTACCTCCCTGACTCTTATCCAAACCACCAATGATTTCCAGCCTACCAAATCTAACGAGAATGCTTCAGTTTTCAAGCATTGATCTCTTCCCTGTATTTGTACCATTCACCATGCCCTTTGTGAAAATCTCTGTCTGATTTCTTTTTCAGCATGAAAAATATTTTAAAAAAACCACAAGAAAATCTGCATAGGAACAGGAGATCTTTAGCTTAATAGCAAAGCCAAGCACAGGGCATAACACACAGGATATAACCTGTCTTCTGTCTAATGCATCACTGCCAAGAAATCTTAGCTCTTTTGTTTCTTTATAGGAAAAATGAGGATGGCAAGCATAACCCTGATTGTGTAGATATGACAAGGTCTAATCAATGAATCGCGTTAAATACAGAAATCAGAATGTATGAGGAACCAAATAATATTGTGCACGTGGAGATGAAATTTGACCAAGTGATTTATTAGACAAGTCTAACAAGTGATATCATTGGCTCGAGAGAGTAGAATTGGATTGGTTTATAAGGTCACTTGGAGTTTGAGTGATTGAGCTGTGGATATTTGTTGTTGTTTTCACTGCTGGGACCTAGCACAGCTTTTAGGTTTCCAAACTTTGGGATATAACATTTATTAGGCTGCAACTTCATTAAAAGTGACTGAAGCTACGCCATTATTGTGCCTCAGGGAGAGAAAGTGAGTAGATGTTACCCTCTGTTGGTTTTAGTGAGCTTTAATTTTGTATACAAATTTGATGCCTAGGCACAGCTCATGTTTATTATTTCCCCTAATATTGCTATATCACACTTTCTCATTTTGCAAGTTAAAACACAACTTTTTTCATTCCAGCTGCATTAAATTCCATATGGAACTTCAAACTCAACCACAATCTTTCTCTCTGTTTCTGCTGCCATCAACACAATGAAGGTTCTGAGGTCCAGTTAGGGTTGGGCACCTTGCTGTTGCCCAAAGTGATGGATAATTTCCCTTTCTCTCTGTCTCCCTCTCTTCAGAGCAAAGAAAGACATGATGATCAGAGAAGATATACTCATGTTTGGTCGCTCTAATAAATAAATAACCCCAGGAGTCACTGAGCAGAGGGAGTGTCAACCAAAGAGAAAATTTCAGGAACTGTTTGAGAAATACTTTTCCTCTTACAAACTGGACTTCAGTCTTCAGCCTTGGGTTTTCGATCCTTGATTTTAGTATATAAGGAGCTCACACGTATTCACAATTCACCCAATTTTTCAAATAAATGTAAGCCTCATGGAAGGTTTGTTGTTTGTTTCTGATATATGTGAAAAGCAGTCAGATAAAATGCACCAAAATTCGGCCCACTGGGGGCAAGGGGTGGGGATAGAGAAAACCCACGTATTTGCGGTCAGCGGGGAGTTGAAACATGGAAGCAATGTAAGAGGAAATCTCTTCCCTGGCCACAGTACTTTCTCAGCTTTTTCTTTAATTTCAGCTGATTTGTCACAATTTTAGTACACCTGTAGTTCCCAACTCTGTTGCTCTTTTGACACACTAGAATGCTTTGATTTTCAATGCCTCTTAATAATTACCACTTAATAATTTTGATCTTGCAGGGTTGTTATAGGATTAGTCAAAATATATGTTAAGTTCATACCATAGTGAATGGTCCATAGGAGGGGCTTAGTTATTTTTTCTAGACTTATTGAGGTATAACTGACAAGTAAAAATGTACATATTTAAGGCGTACCACGTGATGTGATGTTACACGTGAGCATTGTGAAGTGATTACACAGTCCAGCTAATTAACATAACCATCACCTCATGTACTTACCTTTTTGTATGAGAATAGTTAAGATTTATTCTCAGTAAGTTTTGAGTACACTATACAGTATTATTAACTACAGTCACCATGCTGTATGTTAGGTCTTCAGAATTTATTCATTTGCATGACCAAAACTTTGGACACTTTGAGTAACATTTCTCCACTTCCCTTGCCTCCTACCTCCTGGCAACCACCATTCTACTCCCTGCTCCTATGAGTTCAACTTTTTTATATTCTGCATATGAATGAAATCAGGTAGTATTTGCTTTTCTGTGTCTGGCTTGTTTCACTTAGCATAATGTCCTTCAGATTCACCCATGTTGTCATAAATGGAAGGATTTCCCTTTTTAAAGGCTGAGTGTGACGTTTTCTTTATTCGCCAGTCAACAGATGCTTCGGTTGTTTCCATGTCTTGTCAGTTATGAATAATGCTGCAATGAACATGGAGGTGCAGATATCTCTTGGAGATCCTGATTTTGTTTCCTTTGGACCCAGAAATGAGATTGCTAGTCATATGGTAGTCCTATTTTTTTATGTTTTGAGGAAATGCCATACTGTTTTCCATAATGACTGTACCGATTTACATTCCCACCAAACGTATACAAAATTTCTCTTTTCTCCACATCCTCCTTAATACTTTTGTATAATCTTTTAGATAATAGCTATTCTAACAGGTAAAATTTCATTGTGGTTTCAATAAGCATTCCCTTTATAATTACTGATGTTGAGCTCCTTTTCATGCACTTGTTGGTCATTTGTATATCTTCTTTTGAGACATGTTTATTCAGGTCCCTTGTCCATTTTGCAATTGGATTGTTTCTTGCTATGGAGTTATTTGAATTCCTTATGTATTTTGGATATTAACCTTTTAGTAGATACATGGCTTAAAAAGATTTTCTCCCATTGTGTAGGTTATCTCTTCCTTCCATTGATTGTTTTCTGTGCTGTGGAGCAATTGTTTAGTTGGATGTAACTCATTTGTCAATTTTTGCTTTTGTTGCCTGTGGTTTTGGGGTCATATATAAAAAAATCTGTGCCCAGACCAATGTCAAGAAGATTTTTCCTGATGTTATCTTCAGTAGTTTTACATTTTTAGGTCTTACATTTAAGTCATTAATATGCTTTGATTAGATTTTTGCATGCATTGTGAGGTAACGGCCCAATTTCATTCTTCTGCATGTGGAGATTCAGTTATTGAAGAGACTGTCTTTTCCCCCTTATGTGTTCTTGGCCAGAAGGTGCTCAGTTAATGGTAGCTTTTGTCTTGCTATTTTTAGACTTATCAAAGTAAAATCTCTAACCTATAGGCTTTTAGGAGAGGAAGCAGTTTCACTACTAAGAAGTCACAATTTAAAAAAATTTAAACTCGTGAGCATACTGGGGAACGTGACCCACTGGGACCCAAGTTATTAATCCTTCTTCTTGCAAATCCATCTGGCTGGAGCTGACTGTTCTCATGGAAAGTTAGAATTATTCAGAAATCACTCTGAGGTTCAGTGAACACTTCATAAATGCTTATTAAACACATAAACAGACTCTACCAGGCACAGGGATTGTCAATAAAGTTTATCATATTGTGTTTGAGAGGAGAGAAAGTTAAGACTCTGAGACTTATTTTTTATTCAAGTAATAAATTAACTAGTGACAAGCTGATTGAGTCAAATAGAGAAAACAACCGATTGTCCAATCTTAGTTATATAACAAATATATTTTTCTAGGTAATTAACAAAGGTTGCTTTATTGTTGAAAACCATTATGGAGCAACTCATAATTTTAAAAGTACATGCCCAGTTTTGGTTTTATTCGTTCTTTAAAGTGACCCTATAAGTTATAGTCTGTATTGTCTTTACTTTAGAGTCAAGCAGTACTAGAAGTACTGGAAGTACTAGAAGTCATAGCTTCAACAACTTTTGTTATGTGACCTGGTGCAGATTAATTTACTTTCCTGAACTTTAGTTATCTTCATATAAAAATTGAGCTAATAGTATTTACCATATATGACCCCTACAGAAATTAGTTTATGATAAATGCTTAGCATCCTACTGGGCACATTGGAGGTGTTCAATTTATTGGGAACAATTATTTGTGTTATAAGTTGGAGAGAAGTCATTGATCCTGGGTTTATAGAATCCGAGACGCAAAGAGCTAAGTGACTTACACTGTTTGAAATGCACACCACTGCTCCCTATGCTCTAGAAGGCATCTGCTGAAAAGCTGGGCCCTGCAAACTCCATTGGCTGCCCAGATCACAGCATGGTTGACTTATTTTATGTCTATTGTCTCATTGTGATACTAAAACTTTAAAAGTGCTTGGACTTCTTATTTGGCTTTTATTTTGCTGCCTAGAAATATTGTAGAATCACTTGATATGATCACTTTGAATTTTCATATTATTTCAGAGTTAACATAAAAAATTGTAGTAACAGATTATTAGTAATGATTGATAATGCTTGGTTTATAATTAATTATATTGAACTATAGCCTGCTGTACAATTATGACTGCCAAAACTTCATCACACTGCAGGGGTGGAAACTAGTTAGATACTGCCCTGGGATTAGCCATCAAATCATCTGGAAACTGAGTAACTATCATGTGGCAGAGATTTATTTTTTTTGCAGAAAAAGTTTATGTTATTCTAACATTCTCTGAGATCAAGTTTTAGGGCTCTTAAGAACCTTGAAAAGGTGATAAATATTTGTGGTTCTTGCTTAGTCTCCATGGAGAGACAGCATTATACAATCACAGATATATATGGAGAGAGGTGGTGTATTTTTTCCATTATATAAGCCATTGGTTTGGATCCATAACCACTTTAGGCTTCCTTTCCTGGATACCTAAATTCAAAAGGGACATAGTTTTGTCCACTCAGTTAGATGAAAAATTAAGAAGTTAGAGTCTAATAGTTCCTGAATTTTGCCTCAGAGAACTCAAATTTTTATTTAGAGCAGCTTGTCTTGAAAGTTCTAGTAAGTGGAATAACCTTTCTCTGATGTTTGCCTTTTCCCCAAGGGATCTATTATTAATGACAAGAAAGAAACATTTTTAGTTTAATAATTAACTCATTTGCTCAAATAACAAGTATTTTTAAGTGCCTACTATGCAATGGTGTGCTGGTAGCCATCCTCTCTGGAACAAAAACCCTTGATTTTTGGCATGTAGTGATTTCTGGGTGTGTACCTTCCTATGTGGCTGATTTCTTGCTTTCAATATAATGTCCCTGAACACAAAGTTGGAGAGAGGTGAGCAGAATTGGCTCTACCAAGCTGGTCTGAGCCAGTTCAAGCCCACCCCTCATCCTACCTGACCGTACGTGTCACATACCTTGGAGATAGATATATATAATATCAGTACCAGATGAAAATAGAACAATTCAGCTAACTTTCCTGAAAAAGTTAAATTGTTTGACTTATTTTTTTATTCAAGTGATAAACTGAAATTCTAAATAAGTAGAGTAATAAAAAAAAATCCTGGGTGTTTTAATTTAGTTCTGTGCACTGTCTCCATTTCCATGACCAACACAGATTATCCCATGAATAACCTGCTGTTGGTCAGTAGAAACATAATTAGTTCATAATTTTCAACCATGTAATTGGGTATTTGGAAATAAGATGGAAATGAAATTATGAATTTTCACCCATTAGACACAAACCATTCACCAGTGTATACGTTTTGTGTTTGTACATTTAGAACTGTTAATGGTACTGAAATGAGGTCATTCCCTCACTATAGGTACCTTCTTCACATCAATTGGTCAGGGTACTCTACTAAAGTTAAAGTCTTGGGGTTCAGTACTCTGTGTTCTGTTGCATGCCTATAGCTTGCCTTTACGCACAGGTCAGCCATCTTTTAATGTCATATAGGAAATGAGTACCGGGGAATTGATGGATTAGCATGATCCATGTGCACTCCTGGAAAAAAAATCAAGGGTAAAAGCCCTATGATGAGAGGTCAAGAGCATTTCTATAGTGTGTATGTGTGTGTGTGTGTGTGTGTGTGTGTGTGTATAGTTCCTTTCTGTATAGTTTTAGACATTTAAACAAGTTTGTTGAAGCCATATTGTATATAGATTTAGTTTCTTGAACTTTTTTTAGAAAACATTTTGTTAAAAGTATTTCCTCAGGTAATAAAAAGCTCTGTTACCCTCCCAATAGGTACATAATAGTTCATATTCTGCGTGAATCATCATATTCCTAAACATTCTACAATTTTGGACGCTTGGGTGGTTTTTCACATTTTTCTTTTATTATGAGGGAGACTTTTTTGTCCAGAAATCTTTGGTCATGTGTCGGATCATCTCATTAGGTGAGATTCCTGGTCAAGGATATGAATAGTTGAAAGGCTTTGGAGACATAAGGTCAAACTGCTGTTCAGTGAGACGGTCCTGGCACACCTTGTGTGGCGTCTCAGGTGCTGCCACCCAGCATCAGGACTGTAATTTTTCAAGTTTCACTCATTTGATAGACAAAATGTGATATATCTTCTTAATTTGCATTGAGAGTCCTAGTGAAGTTGAATATTTTTGGTGTGTTTATTGCTCATTTACATTTCCTTTTCCATGAGTTATCTGCTCATATCCTTTGCTCATCTGTTGAACTTTATGTTAGTTTGATTGGGTTCTGTACCTAGTGAGAGTATATAATGTTGTGTCTCATACCCGATGCAAATATTTTCCCCAGTTTACTTTTTTATATTGGTTAGCATGTCCCTGTGATATATGGCAATTAAAGTGTTTATATTTTATTTATACTTTCCTTTTGTAATTTCTCCCATTGAATTTAAACTTAGCAAGTCCTTCTCCATTCAGATTGAATAAATATTTGTCAACATTTTCTTTTGATTTTGTGATTTTTAACTTTCTTAAAACTTAAGTTTTTACTGTTTCATATTGGCTTCAGTATATGAATATACTTTAAGGACTAATATCTAATGAATCATCCTAACACCAATTGTAGAGACTGCTTCCATCCTCCACTAATTTGTGATGTTCCGGCTTTTGTAAATTAAAATAAATTTTAATATTTATTTATAGCAAAGCCTGTTTCTGAACCATTAATTTTGTTCCATGTTTTTGTCTAGCCTTGTGTCAGTACCATTCTTATTTAATTCTCATAGACATAACATTTTAATAATTCTAGTACTAGTTCCCTCATCATTACTCCCATTTTAAAACTTAGTGGTTTAACTAGTTTATTTTTCCAAATCAGTTTATAATAGATTTTAAAAACTACATTTGCAAACTTGTACAGCCACCCTGGAAAACAGTATGGAGGTTCCTCAATAAGTTAAAAATAGAGCTGCCCTATGACCCAGCAATTGCACTACTAGATATTTTTCCAAAGGTTACAAATATAGAGATTCAAAGGGGCACCTGGACCCCAGTGTTTATAGCAGCAATGTCCATAATAGCCAAAATATGGAAAGAGCCCAGATGTTCATCAACAGATGAATGGATAAAGACGATGTAGATAGATAGATAGACAGACATAGATAGATAGATAAAATGGAATATTATTCAGCCATCAAAAAGAAATCTTGCCGTATGCAATGACATGGATGAAACTAGAGGGTATTATGCTAAGCAAAATAAGTCAGTCAGAGAAAGACAAATATCAGATGATTTCACTCGTGGAATTTAAGAAACAAAACAATGAATATAGGGGAAGGGATGGAAAAATAAAATAAAATGAAATTAGAGAGGGAGACAAACCGTAAGAGACTCTTAACTCTAGGAAACAAACTGACAGTTGCTGAAGGGAAGCGGGTGGATGAGGAACTGGGTGATGGGCATTAAGGAGACCACTTGATGTAACGAACACTGGGTGTCGGATGCAACTGATGAATCACTAAACTCTACCTCTGAAACTAATAACACAATATGTGGTAATGAAATTGAATTTAAATAAAAAATTAAAAAAACAAAAACTCCATTTGAAAAGCTTCTATTGGGATTTTGGTTATGCGTGTGTTAAGCTTATATATTAACATGGGAGGAATTGTCCCAGTAACATCACTTTAATATAAATGACAGTAAAATTATTTTCCTTATAAAGGCAATACAAAATGAGCAGCAAAAGTTGAGGTGTAGAGGCACAGAGTCGTGTGGAAAAACATCAGCAAATTGAACTTGGGTCAAGGCTCACTCATTTATGTTTACTTGGCTGCGAAGCCTTGAGCAAGTCAAATCTTAAAAAATGTTAAGATTTTTCATCCTATTCCCTCATCTCTAACATGGGAGTAATATTGTCTCTGCTTACATCATAGGGTTGTTTTGAGAACCAAGGAAGAGTAGGAGTCTCAAGGCCTTTTAGAATATTAAAATGTATAGATTTAAAAAATATTTAGATTGTTTGGATCCCCATAAAGTAAGAATTTCTCTCAGATGGGCGCATCCACACCAGAATCTGAAGACTACAACAGATTTTCATCTCCTTCAACTGGGAAACCTATAAAATAAGCTCACTATCTACCTCGTCCTTTTAAAAATCAAATTGTTCAATTTTTTTTTCCACTGCAGACTTACCTCATTTACAAAGACCCAAACTTTTTTTAAATTTAATTTTATTTTTTCAGTGATCCAAGATTCATTGTTTACGTACCACACCCAGTGCTCCATACAATACGTGCTCTCCTCAATACCCACAAAGACCCAAACCTTTTAGTCCTGAAAAGAATGCCTTCGAATTTTGTAAGTAGGAAGTCGGCAAGCAAATTGCTCCTGGCAGGAAAGCGGATCCTGTGTCTTGAGCTTATCTCTCTCCTTTAGGGGGCGTTGAGCCCTGATCACCCTGGGCTATGCAGTCGGAGCTCTTAGGAGCTCTAGCCGACTTGCACCGTGGCGGTCTGACCTGGGCCCGCCTTGCCCCAAGGCATCTGAAGAGTGCTCCTTCTCCCCCGCCTGTGGTTTAGGAAGCTTAGCTTCTTCCCGGCGAGTGATGACTTTCTGCTGTCATTTTCAAACTACCTACTACTGTTTATTTGGAATCTAAACATCTGGGAAGCTTAAATGACCAAATTTGTTGAGGGCACGGTCTGAGCTCTAATTTTCTGTCCATGAGACACTTGACAAGTAAACATGTTGATAGCAGGATTTATGAAACTGTAACCTCTGCAATAGAATTTCGGGCCAGGAAGATTTAGTTCAATCTTCCATGGCACTGTTTATGATGGAATTTTAGTTCTGAAAGAGACTGCATGATCTCTAGCTTAACCCTTTCAACTTGCAAAGAAGGAGCCGGATGCAGAGGGGTGGGAACTTTTCTACGCCTTGTGGTCAGTCAGTGGCAGAGCTGGGAACAGAAAAGAAACTAGCTTTCTCGATTCTTTCCACATGGCTCCGATACCGCACCATTCTGAATATGGCACTAAGGAAATGCAATGCAAAATGTTTGAGAGTGTGCTGCACAATCTGGGAAGAGGAAAGTTATGCCCAGTGACAGAGTATCTTAAAGATATGAGGCTCACGGTGTCTTCAAACACAGTCCTTTAAATGTCCGAAAGAAGTAGAAACGTTGTGAAAAATCAGATTTGCACCTTGAAGGGCAAATTGCACCCAATCTTCTTCTGTTTTAGATATCTCCTTACTCATTTATAGGAAGATATTAATAGGAATAAGCGTTTTTTACTTAGGCTTGTTGGGGGGGAAATACTGGATCTGATCAAAATCCAGATTTCAAACATATGAATGTGGGATTTGATAACCCCCTCAGCTGGTCTGGTCAGTTCTGCAGACCGATTATTTCTCGAAGTGGGGACAGAGATGTTTTATCTCCCCAAAGCCTTAGAGTTGGCTTTCTGGACTCTTTGTCTACCCCTTGTGACTTAGCAACTGCGGTTTCCACATTGTCCCCAACAGGAACTCTGCTTTTTGTGGATTTAATTCCAACTTTTTAAAGTTTTTTCAACATTGCTAATTTTGGACTCTGAGTCTTTTTGTTATTCCTATTCCTTCCCTTGGAATATCCAACTCCTCATTCTCACAAACAGCTTTAGTTAGTGATGGTCTTTCCTGGTTCTCAACTTCTGGGACCCTCACCTCTATGTCACATTGATTCTTACACCTTTTGGTGTTATCTCCCTAAGCTAGGTTTCAACCCTGGAAGGATAGGGAATGCAAAATCTTCCTCATGAATAACCCTGAGACCAGTAGGTGATCATAAGGAGCATGGATGAATGGAAAAGGAAAAAATACAGTGGTGGGGAAGGGAGAGAATCAAGTTGAGAGGCTACTTCTATTTCTTGTCACAGAGCTCATTCCAGTCAAGTCTGACATGGCTCCCTCTCTATTGATTCTTGAATTCTCATTACCACAAGTGAAATGACAGCCCCTGGGGTGTTCTCGTTTCCCAAATTTCTCTGGCTTTATTTCATGGTCTCTTTCCTCTGAATGCCCTTGTTTCTTTTTGAGTCATGGCAACAATTATTTGCTTTTCATATGTATTTTTTTGCCCTCAAATAGTTTCAGGTATTTACTTTCAGACTAACAAGGACTATTGTAAGAAAAACAAATTAGGCAGACAGGCTGTGGCTTGAGTAAAAAGTCTACTAGAGTAAAGTAGACTGCAGTCTACTTGAGTAAAAAGCAAACTAGAAATGCCTGTCCTCTGAGCTTGTAATTCCTAATGACCTATCTCTATCATAATCAGTCATCATGTATTATCATGATCTGTGTCTGTGTTTCTTTCTCTTATTAGCTCTTGAGCTCAGCTTTATTTATTTTTAGGTGCCAACTCCCTAGTACGGTGTCTGGTGTATAGTAAGCCCACAATAAACGTGTGTAGGATATTAAAAAAAAATCTTAGGTTTCTTTAAAAAAAAAAACAGGTTTGTAATAAGTGAGAACTCTCCCCTACTTCTTCCTCTTTAATTTTTTCTTTGATTTGTTTTCTTACAGTAACAGACAAAATGATGGTCTGGCCACCTCAGGCAACAAAATGGCGTCTTCTCTATTTACCTCACAACCTCTGAGTTTCCCTTGAATCTCACCTCAGCTTGTAATGTTTGCTTTGTCTGTGTGGTTGTAAGCATCTGTCCTTTCTATTTAAGGTTGTGTGTAACCATTTGCTTCTATGGAAAAAAAAAGGTGATTCTTGCAGCAATGGTTTGCTGAAGCTGGTGAAATGGATTGGTTTTGTTGACAAATAGTCTCCGTCTGAATTGCTGACATTTCTCAGCCCTCTGTTGGATTGCACAACATTGTGCAACTTTATGTGGAAATAAATGAGTTTATTAGCAATGAGTTGTGTGTTTGTGGCCGTGTCCATGTATGATAATAAACATCTTTTGTGGGTACTTACAGCAATAATGACACCACTCTTTTTCAGTTCACCCTTTACCATAAACTATGCCATTATTCATTTCAGTGGGAGCATCTAACCTCAAAGAATGTTATGAGAGTAGCTTGTTGAAACAGAGTAATGGACAGTAGGCTCTGAGTAATCCTCTACTGGCACGACTGTGTGATAGCTGAGCAGATGGTTTCTTCTATGTTGGTGGTCTGTAATATTTCTACTTGAAACTGTTCACATCTAACACAGCTTTGCCACACTAGACCCAAGAATTTTCAGTGACTAAAAACAGTGCAGTGTTTTCTGGAGTCAGCTCTAGTTGCCCGTGTGGTGAGCCTACCTCCAGGGTGTGCTTCTTGAGGACACTCAGCTGACCAGTCTCTGCCCTCACAGAGCACCGAACCTGAGATCACAGAACAAGCCACTGAAGGTGCTCAAGACTTCAAATGTCAGGAGCCCAGAAGCTGGCCTATGAGTAGACAGAGCTGAAGCTCAAGGATGGCTGGAATAGTTGGGCTGTGCGGGGGTGCGGTGGAGTTAGGCAAGGTTTGCAGAGAACACTTTGAGGGAGATATGCCCTGAACTCAGAATAGAAGGACTAATAGTTATGGTGAAAAAAAAAAAAAGGAGTAGAGAGTACGTTTTAGTTTGCCTGGGTAGGGTCATACGGGAAGTTAAGGAGGAAGGAGCCATGAGTTGTGGGAGATGGAAGGGAAATGAAACCATTAGATAAGCAGGCCAGCTAAAATTCCCTCAGGAAAAAAAAATGTGATTACAATCTGTCTGAAACACCAAAAAGACTTTTAGGTAAGACACTAAAACAGAAGCAGAATCTGGGTTCACTTCAACATTCATTGTGCATTTACAGAGTACAGAGCTAGGTGTTAGAGAAGAGAGGGGAGTCCTTCCTGCCCTGAAGGACCTTAGGCTAGTCAGCGACAAGATGTCCATGGGTTATTTCGATATGCTGTGTTTAGTACTGGGCCAGAGGTGTGCCCATATGGAAGCTCAGAAGTCTACAACCCAGTTTGACCTTGAGACATGGTCTCAATGAGGGGGAGCACAGGTGAGTGTTGGAGCCAGGAGATTCATTCCCTCCAGGAAGTCTGTGTGTGGTGGGGCGTGATGAGGGAGCAGGAAAGGTTCTTACAGGAGAAACTAAAGGTAGAGGGAATAGTTCAAAGACAGGCTATGAGGATACACGACACCACATGGTATTTGCTGACGCTGCTTACTAAGTTTGAGTCACTGGGTCCTCAAGTCTGAGTGGAGGTGGGTGGGCGGTGTGGGACACCCTGGGACTGGGCAGGAGCCGCATTTCCATCACGGGAGCTCATCCTGTGGGTAATGAGAGCCTGTGTGTGAGGGGGGGCGCTGAGGAGCTCACTAGTATGGGGGACTTTAGAACAATCATTCTGGCAGTAGTGGGAGGAGGAAGAGGAGGAGGGAGATGCTCTTAGTGTTCAGGGCCTGCTTCGGTGAGGGGATCCGTGGACTTGGCCAGGGCACGGCAATGAGAATGGAAAGGACTGATGGCTCCAGAAACATTTTTCATTTAAAATTCTGAGGGTTTCATTTAACATTCTGGAATTGTTAGAACACGGAGGACTAGGGAGAGGAAGGAGTTGGGGCAGAGGGAATGGTGAGATTTCTGGCTTTGACGGTCGAGTTCATGGTGCTGCCTCCAACCCCCCTCAGCTGTGGCAGGCGACGGTGAGGGGTCTCTGTGGCGTCTATTCTCTGAGAAGCCTGGAAATGAATGTCCTTCCTTCCACCCGCTAACGTTGGATTGTCAGAAGCCCGAGAGCTCAGCTCTGGTTCTGGCTCTATCTATCGCTGGGAGGCGAGGGATGCCTGGCCAGCAGATGAGTGTCTCTCAGGTTCTTCTTCATTTGCAGGTGGTGAAAGTGACCCCAGGCCTGGAGCACGCTGTTAGGGCCACACTGGAGATGGAGGCTGAGGACCCTGGAGGGCTGGGCTCCTAGTGGGTGGCATTGTTCCTGCAATGGCTCCCTGTCCTTCTCCTTGCTCGGCTGTTTTCCAGAGCGCGGGGGAATGGTGGGGCTCTTGCTGGGAGCGCGAATAGAGCAGACACTCTGAACCAGCAGAGACGACTCAGCATTTCTGAGGGTTTGTTTGTGTGTTTAACTTTGAGTCAACATTATTCTAACACCTTTTGGTTCACTTAACATTTACAGGGTATATATAGTAGGTGGCAGACAGGGGCCCAGAGCCGGGAGGGGCCTTAGTGCCAGCAGGATCCCTTCTTGCAGCTCTAGGAAAGCCACAGTGAGATTCCCCGCCCCCCTTGGCAACCCCCCTTTTTTTATGGTTGAAAAATGTAAGCAGATTTAGATGTTTTCTATCAGAAAAAGAGAAAGGAATAAGGAGGCCACATTCCTGGAGTTGGAGTTGGAGTGGAATCTCCAACAGACACTGGTTGTGGTTCTCTCTATGTGAAAGTCAAAAAGAAGCTAGGAAAAGGATGTCTTCCCCCACCTCACAACGCCCCCCCGCCCATGTTTGCTATCAGCCACCAAGGCTCAGGGCTCACAGAGGGGAAAAAACAGATAAATTAGAGAAAACTTCCTGGAAGTACCCTGGGACCAACACTGTTTCCTACTGGTGACTGTGAAGAGCTAGTGAGCCAGCCTCAGTTCTTCCAGAAGAGTCAGAAGGTTTCCCATGAAATTTTTAACGTTGGAAAAACCAGTCAGGAGAAAAAAAACATAAGTTCTTTTCCCCTCTCCTTTTAATATCGTTTTCAGTAGCACAATGCATTTAAAGTAAGGCATAGTTTCCTCAGAGTAATATGGCCTCAGGACATGATTTAGATGGAAAATTTAAGTAAGATTAATGCAATTTATTATCCGACAGGATATCCCTACAAGCCACACGATTTGGCTGAATTTTAGATTCCCAATCTAATATTTCAGATGAGATTTCCAGATGGGTGTCTTATTCCTCTATTAGTTTAGTCAGGGTGATATAGAGTTTGTAAAACAGGAGAGGTTAAACTAGTTTTAACACTTGATTAATCATTGAAATTACATTGTTACTGTTTGAATTCATTGACTTTTGTTTATTAAGTAACTCCCTAAAACCCAAAGCCAACACAAACTAGAGGCACATTTCCAGTTTTGCTAATTTATTTGATGACTTCTTCAAAGGAAAAAGTTTTTTTAAAGTAGTAAATTTATGGTTACATTGAAAGGCTGTTCAATGCTTGCTCCTTGCCTTGAGAGAGAGTAAAGTGTGGGCTTGTGAGGCTGAGGGCAACACACACACACACTCGCGCGCGCACACACACACACACACACACACACACACACACACCCAAACACATACCCATATTCGAATTTCTTGGAACATTTCTGGACAGATAAATCTTTGAAAGAAATTAGATGAATAATTATCAGAACTTTTGCTACTTCCATCAAGAAATAGACGGATAGCACAGAAATTGTTCAAGGTGACAAACCACATATATATTCTGCCATTTTATAAACCACTGGCAAATCTATTAAGAGAGGTGAATTCCAGCACCCAGGGAGGCTGCCTGAATAGAGCTTCGGGGAAAGCACCATAGACAATTAAACATGCTCCTACTGCCGGCAGGACTCAGCTCTTAGCACGGAGTGAAGGGGAGGGGCTGATTCAGAGAGTGGACAAAGCTCCAAACCAGAACTTCTTTTTGGGATATGAAAATTTCCTGAAGTCTGGTTTGGTAAATTGATTACAATCTCTTTTCAGAGACCTATCAGGAGGAAACTAGTGAGTTGCAGACATAAATTTGAATTCCAGAGTCTCCGACTAACCCAACTCATAAATGAATTCCTAAATGCTGACTGAGCCAGAAGACCCAGCTTTGGAAAACCACTTGGCAGGAATCATTAGTTTCAAAATGAGATGAACTGCTCTATTTAGCCCTCATTCAAAACTTTACAGAAATGCCAGATTTCCATAAACACAGGTTTCCTTGAATTTCCAGGGCTTTGATTAACTGGTAGATGAGGGTGTCTCACAAATACAGATTTGTATGCAATATTCAGCTTGGACGAGACTGGGAGTTGGAAACCAACACAAAGTGTTCCCTCTCCTCCCTAAGATGTTAACTCTTCCCTTGTTTTTCAGAAAATGCTTTTTGTTACATGAGGTTTGGAGAATTAAAAATTAGTCTATGGTTTAAAAACATGGCTATAGATCATATTCTTGTCATTTATGTCATCGTTTCTTAAGCTTTTCATGACTGATTGACAGCCCACTGATTTAGAGTGTGTCTTTAATGCCCCAAAGGAATGAGAGAATTAAAAAATACACTTCTGTCTCTGCTGAAAAAGTCATAAAGTTGTGGCTTTCTACTAAGTAAAGAGGTTGCTTGCAAAGAGAGTTTTTTTTGTTTGTTTTAATATGTTTTCATTTTTCCTTTTATGGTCTTTTTTCTCCATTGATACTGGCACATTAGGCAGGGGAACCCAAACTCGTACAACATAGTTACACAGAGTTAAACTTTTTGCTGGTGGCCTGCCACCACCTCCCCCCCCTTTTTTTTTTGGCTTCCATAGTCAAGTCAATAAAAACAAAATAAATTTGGAGGGTAAACAGCCAATTTTCTGTATTCTGAGAAGCTCTTTCCTTCCAAGAGAGTGAGTTTGGAGCCCAGGACTGACTTGAGTTAAGACATGGATTCCATTGCCTCTGTGGGCTTTTCCCATATTTCTTTCAAGGTTGGTGGATTGTCCATAGGATTTTGGACATCGGAGATTATAATGCAAAAAGGAAGTATTGGTTAAGCTAGGTAGGCTACCTCAACCAGGTAGGATTTTTTTGTCTCCAAAGAGCAGGGTTATGAAGGCTAGATGTAGGCTTAACTTATAATAGGGTAAAAACACGGCAGTTACCAACAGTGTTGACTTCACTTTTAACATATTCTGGGCAGTAGAAATTCAGATGTTTGTCCCAGTGGATTGATTCTCATAGGCGGTTCTCCAGAAGTTCAGTTGCTTGTTACAGAGGAGTGATCTAGAAGTCGCCCTGGGGCAGGGTCTCAACTAGGACAGTTCAAGACTTCCATCAGAGATTTGTCATGATACTTCCACTCACTCAGGGTTTGACTAAGGCTTTGGCTGCAGTACCTGGGAAGCAGACCAGAGATAGCACAGTGGTGGGATACTACCTGGAGATGGATACCTGTTACTGTCTGCCTCCTGCCCCTCATTCTCCTCTTCCTCATCGTATCATCATCGTCATCACCATCATCACCACCATCATCACCACCACCCTCATTTCCTGCCCTTAGGGACTCACTTAGAGGTTTTTGAAGGCAAACCAGGATTTGGTTTGGCTGATTTCACCAGTTTTGTCTTGTTTTCCTTCTTCTTCTTTTTCTTTCCCTTTTCCTTCTCTTTCAAGAACGCAAACCAAGAAGATAAGAGTTCGGGAACAGCCCCTTTTGGAGCCCACGCAAACAGCTGTGTGCCAGGGATTTGGCTGCAGGGGGAGAGGGAGATGCCGAGCTAATTGGCAAGTACTCTAGACCTGCTACCTCAGGGGACTTTGGCGCTTTGTCCTTGGAGCCTCCTGCTCTACTGTATAAGGGTCCTGAGACGTTCTCTTCTTCTATTTGACAGATGAGACGCCCTAGAACTGAGAGTTCTATGAAAGAACAGAAAAAGTATGAGGATGCTGGGTGGAAGGGGGAAGAGGATTAAGAATGTTAAGAGGGCAGCGGAATTCACTCAATGGTAAATCTGCATTTCCATCTCCCAGTAGGGCAAGGTTCATGTGATTACAAGAACGAGAGGCTTTGCTGCAGAGATCTTGGGTCATGTGTACTGTATTACTGCAGAAGGATGAATTGCTATATGGATGCGCTTTTTGTGACTTGGTTATTTTCCTCTGGAGTCTAGGATGCCTATACCGTTTGATCCCCTCCTTTCCGTTGGAGTGCTTTGTCAACTGCCGCCTGCCAGCTACTCGAGGATGGCCATCTGCCACCGTCTCTGCTTCGGGGACCTGCCACGAAGGAACCACATTCTTGCACTGTAGGGAAAACTTGGTGGTTCTCCTCTACCTTCATTCATTTCACTGAAAATTTTTTGTTGTTGTTGTTATAGGTTTTCTGTATTCTAGGCACTGTACTAGGCACCAGGAATCCATGGAATTTTAATCTACAAAGGAGACTGACATTAATCAAGTCATCCTAAAGGCATATAAATTGCAAATGAGGCAAATTCTGTGAAGGTCAAGCCCATGGCACAGAGCTCACCATGCATCTAGCCTGCTCAGGAAGGTTTGATTGTGACCATGGAGCTGAGTGTGGAGTTTGGACAGGAATTAACTAAGTACAGAGGAGAGCACAGAAAGTTCTGGTTAGAGACCTAGCTCATGCAAAACCCTGTGCTCTCTCCACCAAAACCATACTGTGGTCTGTAGGTGGAGGTACAGGGAGGGTGGACAGGTTCCCTTTCATCAACTCTGAATTGAAATTTGTCACCTGGATCTTGGAATCTGTTCTGCCACCTGTTCTCTATGTCTTCTCTGACCTAATAGAGCCTTTTATCTTCTGGATCTAATTCCTCAGTATGCTGCATTCTAAAAGAAAATCAGTATAAGGTATAGGGTATATAGGGTAGAGACACACAAAAAGCCAGTGAGCACATCTTTGTCTTTCTTTTGAGTCATGAGAGAATAAATCTCTTCCTTCCTTCAGATAAGAAAGGCACACTGTCGGGCGCCTGGGTGGCTCAGTGGGTTAAAGCCTCTGCCTTCGGCTCAGGTCATGATCTCAGGGTCC
>LNAC01000128.1:963607-983051 GCA_002007465.1 Ailurus styani | reverse complement strand
GATCCCAGGACCCTGAGATCATGACCTGAGCCGAAGGCAGAGGCTTTAACCCACTGAGCCACCCAGGTGCCCTTATAAATGTTTTTGTGTTAAAAATCCATGTATTGGTTTGGGTTGATTTCCTTAAGATAGAATCCAAGAAGAGGAATTATTTACTTGTTCTTTTATTCATCATTTATTGCTTTCTCTTTTTATATTAATGTTCTTGGTTCTATAATTTAAAAACATATATTATTATATATAAGTATATATAATATTATATATATATTTATAAAGTCCCTGTCTTCAAGGAGATTCAGCCTTGTGCTAGATTAAAGGACAAGAACATATTAAAGTTCCTGATACAGATTTTCAAGTTGCTTTCCAGGAATTTGGATCAATTCACTCTTCTGCTATATGGAAGAGTGTGTTCTAAGTTATTCTTCTAGTATTCCTTCCTTTTGAGAACTTGCTTTCCCTTCCACCTTGTGATTCACCCGGGGTTGCCCTTGAACATTGCCTTCTCCATCACCAGAGACAATCGGGTGAGTACTTCCTCCCCGGCTTCCCCAAGTAGAAACAATAACACAGCAGTTCATGCTGGGTCAGTCTGGTACCCCTGCTGGGCTATCATAGGCTTTTTGTTTTTGTTTTTTTAATAATTAGGGGAGTTTCTCTTTTTTCATTCAAAATTGTGAGCTATGAAGAGAACCAGGTACACTGGAAGCACTATGGGTCCTATTTTCTAGCATGTGAAGACCACCTGCCTGGGAACTTGTCTGCCACATGGAAACAGACTGAGGGCTGGCAAAGGGAGAGCTGAATTCTGACTTGTAGGCAGGTCCACCTGTGACTGCAACCTAGCTGATGCTACTCCTCTATTTTTCACTTGGATGAACCAACATGTCAACTTCTTTTCCTTCCCTCCTGACTCCTTGTCTTTTCCTCCTCTATGTTTTCTTTTTTGTTAAGTTGGTTTGAATTGAGTTTCTAACAGTAGTAGAGAATCCTGACTGTACCCGCATAGTCATTGTTATCACCTTAGAAAATGCTCTTAACATAAAAAAAATTCCTCTTCTGACAAGAAAAATTGTATATCTTTGTTTGACATGTGTACACCCACATTTGTGCTTGAGTGTGAGGCTGAGCATTTTTTCTTCATGTGTGAATATGTATTCATATTTTGGTCCATTTATCTACGAAGTTCTTAGTTTTAAAAGTATTTACGTAAGGGTTACTTGGCTGGCTCAGTCAGTAAAGCATGTGACTCTTGATGTCGGGGTTGAGATTGAGCTCCACATTGGGTGCAGAGATTGCTTAAAAATAAAATTTAAAAAACTTTACTTAAGTTTATTTCATACTTAAGATATATATAGGATAAGTGTTTGTGGAAATAGTTCCCCACATAGCTATTTGTTTATATCATGAGCTTTTATCTAGGAAAGTTTCCTCTTTTTTGGGTAAAATTTCACTTATTTTTAAATAAAAATATAAATGTTTTGTGAATTTAAATTATTTTTCTTTGCAAGTTTTTCCACTGTTTTTAAATTTAGGATTCTCTTCTTAATAGAATTTTGATGCTTTCACATATAGACATTCAGAACTTATTTTAGTGTGCTGATTTGAATTCAGTTTTCATGTTGATTTTTTCCCTAATTGGTATTTTTTTCTATGTCACTGTTGAATAATCAGTTAATTTTCAATTGACTTATAATCCCTTTGAAAAAAATTATATGCTATGTTCATATAAACCTAAGACCATATGGCAAGTTTTTTTTGGGGGGGGGTTATGACCTATATGTAAGGCTCTTTAAAAGTCTCTGTGGGTAATAGGATTTTGGTTCTATTTTAGGTCTTTAGCCACAGAGAGACAGGCATCTATCACTGTCCCTAACATCACTTTCAATTATACTTGAAGTAAAAGATTTCTTTCTTTTTTAATTTTTTTTAAATTTGACAGAGAGAGAGAGAGAGAGATCACAAGTAGGCAGAGAGGCAGGCAGAGACAGAGGAGGAAGCAAGCTCCCCGATGAGCAGGGAGCCCGATGCGGGCCTCGATCCCAAGACCTTGAGATCATGACCTGAGCCGAAGGCAGAGGCTTTAACCCACTGAGCCACCCAGGCGCCCAAAGATTTCATTTCTTAATGATTTATTCTACAGAATTCTGTATTGACAAATACCATTTATTGAGTTTTCCCATGTCCTAGGCACTCTGCTAAATTCTAATCCTTATTGCAACTCTGTGTGGTGGATAATGTTGTCCACCATCACAGAAATAAATTACTATCATTTTTATATTGTTGTTTGAATACTTTTTAAAATTTCCAGTTTTAATTACTAACATAGTAAATATTGCTAAATAAAACTAACAGAAGCAAAAGCTCTGGGGATTCTCAATAACTTTTAAGGGCATAAAAGTGTCCTGAGATGAAAAAGATTGATAACTGCTGCTCTAGCTCATAGTAGGCTCCATTTAATTATTAAGCGTTAACATATTTTTAAATTAAATAAAAAATTTTTTAAGTAAGCTCTATGTCCAACATGGGGCTTGAACTCACTACCACAAGATCAAGAGTCATATGTTCTACTGACTGAGATCACTGGGTGCCCATATTAGATGTTAATATTATTATTAATTTTTGAATCTTTATTTAAGTATAATTGGTGTATAAAAACTGCACATACAGTTTGATATAAGAATACTCCCATGAAACTATCACCACAACTGAGGTAATGAACGTCTCCATCACTCTCAGAGTGGAATTCATTCCTCCCTCCTCGGGGTCCCCATAACCAGAAGACCCACTGGTCTGCTTTCCGTCAATATAGAGTGGTTGTCATTTTCTAGAGTTTTATATAAATGGACTCATGGAGCACACACTCTTCTGTGACTGCCTCTATTCAACTCAGCATAAATTATTTTTAGTTTTAGTCATTCACATTGTTGTGAATCTCAAGAGTTCATTCCTTTTGTTGCTGAGTAGAATTCTAGTGTATGGCTATACCACAATGTATTTATCCATTCCACTGTTGGTAGACATTTCAGTTGTTTCTAGTTTGGGGCTATTACAAACAAAAGTACTGTGAACCTTCATGTACAAGTCTTTGTGTGGGTATGTTTTTGTAGTGCCTTGGAGTGGAATGTCTGGGTAATGAATGTTTAACTATTTAAGGAACTGCCAAAATGTTTTCCAAAGTGATTATACAATTTTGCTTTCCTAAATTCCCATCAGCAGGGTATGAAAGTTTTCGTTCCTCTACTTGTTAACACTTGGTATGGTGAGTTAAAAAATTTTTAGAGTTGTTTTAGTGGGCGTGTAGTTGTTTCTCATTGTGATTTTAATTTGCATTTTCACCTGTTTATTGACCATTCATATATCTTCCTTAATGTTGTATCTGTTCGAATCTTTTTTACCATTTAAAAAGCTGCATTGTTTGTATGTTTATTATTGAGTTCTTTATGTAGTTCTTTATAAAGTCTAGATACCAGTCCTTTATCAGATATAAGGTTTATAAATCTTGTCTTTCAGTCTGTGGTTTGCTTTATATTTTCTTAACAGGGTCTTTTCTTTTGCATTTGTAAGAAGCCCAACTTATTATGTATGTTATAAATTATAAATATATATTGTAAATTGTTGGCATATATTATTACAGATGACATCTTTTATGCTTACTTAAAAAATCTTTGCCAAATCTAAGGTCATCATGATTTTCTTTTTGTTTTCTGGAAGTTTTATAGTTCAGACTTTGATATCTAGTTCTCTGACTCATTTTGAGTTAACTTTTATAGGTATGTGACAATAGACCATCTGAACATATTTTGAACTCTTGATCTGTCTGTCGATACAAGTATCATACTGTCTTGATTACTATAAATTTATACTTAGTCTTAAAATAAGGTAGTGTAAATATTCCAATTTCGTTCTTTTTGTTTCAAAACCTTTTAGTTAAAAGGTGAAAGATTTATATGATCTGAAGAGTAACCAGAGTATTATTCTACTCCCTTTGAATTTCCATATACATTTCAGAATCAGCTTTTCAATTTGTATATAATAGCTTACTGGGATTTTGATTATGATTATGTTGTATCTAGTCATGAATTTAGGAAGAATTTACATCCTAAAATTATTTTCTTGTTTGGTAGTATTTGCCAGTGAATATTCTATTATTATGTTACAGGATCTATAGTGATGTCTCATGTCTGATTTCTGATATTGGCTTATATCGCCTCACTTTCTTCCTGGATGTTTATCAGATTTGCTTGTCTTCTCAAAGAATATACTTTTGGTTTAATAAATTTTTATTTTATTTTTCTATTTTTTGTTTCATTGATTTCTGCCCTTTTATTGTTATTGTCATTAATTTGCATTAGATGCTCTTTTCCTTGTCCCTGAAAGTGGACATTAGGAGAGTCGATTTGAGACTTCTCTTCCTTTCTAACACAAGCACTTAGTATTATACATTTTATTATTCTAGCTATACCCCTACAAATTTTGATATTTCTTGTGTTCATTTTTATCCCACTGAAAATACATCCTAATTTTCTGTGTGTTCCTTCTTTGACCCATAGGTTATTTAAAAGTGCATTGTTTAGTTTCTGAATATGGGGAAATTTTGCAAAGGTCTTTTTGTTACCCCTATTTAATTTAATTTTGTTATGGTCAGAGACCATTTCTTGTATGATTTAGATATTTTTAAATTTGTTGAGACCTGTCTTATGGATTAAAATATGGTTGATGTTGGTAAATATTTTGGGTGCACTTGGAAAGTGTATTTTGCTGTTGTTAGGTAGAGTGTTCTATAAATGCCAATTCAGCAAAGTGGAGTAAAAAATAATGTTGTTTGTCTTCTAAATCCTTAGTAATTTTTCTTTTTGTGCATGTACTTGTTCCATCATTTATTGAAAAAGATGTTGAAATATCTGACTATATTTGTGGATTTACCTATCTTTCCTTTCACTTCTCTAAGTTTTTGCTTCATATATTATGAATGTCTATTCCTAGCTGCATCAACATTTAGGACTGACATGTACTCCTGATAAAGTAACTGCTTTCTTATTATGAAACAACCCTCTTTTTCTCTTGTAATACTACTTACAGCAATCTGCTTTGTCTGGTATTGAGATAGTCACTTCTGTTTTCTTTCATTAATACTAGTATGACATATCTTTTTCTATTCTTTTACTTTCAAACTATTTGTGTCTTTATATTTAAATTTCAATTCTTGTAGTTAGCGAGTAATTTTCTTTCTTTTTAGTTTTGTGTTTGTTTTCCAATCTGGTAACCTCGGCCTTTCCTTGTTATGTTGAGCTCATTTACATTTAATATGATTATTGATATGATTGTTGTTTATTTGCTGTGTGTCCCATCTGTTTCTCCTCTTTTCCATTTTATTTTGGATTAGTTGTATGTTTTTCTCCTCTTTTCTCTCTTATTTTGGATTAGTTGCATATTTTTTTGTGATTCCATTTTATCTTTAAAAAAATTTTTTTAAAGAGATTTTATTTGAGAGAGAGAGAGAGAGAGAGCACGAGTTGGGGGAGAGGTAGAGGGAGAGGGACAACCAGACTCCTTGTTGAGTGGGACACCCTCACCCCCATGTGGGGGTCAATCCCAGGATCCTAAGATCATGACCTGAGCCGAAGTCAGATGCTTAAGCAACTGAGCCACCCAGGTGCCCCTCCATTTTCTCTTTTTTATTGGCCTATTTAGTTACACCTCTTTTTAAATATTTTTAGTGATTGCTTTATGGTTTGTCATGTCTAACTTTAGCTTATTACAGGTAATACTATGCCATTTTACATCAAATATAGGAACTTTATAAGACTATGTTTCCATTTCTTCCATTCCTACCTTAGAAGTATTATTATCAAACATTTTACTTCTACATATGCTGTAAGCCCAACATTACATTCAAAAATGATTTTTGCTTTAAATTGCCATTTAAAAAAAGAGCTTTAAGATAATGATAAACAATTATTTATATTTAAACATATTTTGCATTTCTGTCACTTTTTATTCTTTTATATTCATCCAAATTTCTATTTGGATCCACATCCGATTTCTGCCCAAAGGACTTTGCTTCACATTTCCTATAATGCAGTATTCAGGTGATGCACCCTTATAGATGTTGTATGTCTAAGAAAATCTTTATTTTGTGTTCCTTTTCGAAAGGTATTTTGTCTGAGTATAGAATTTTAAGTTGATAGAGCTCCTCCAGCTCCAGTCCCCAGGACTTTAAAGCTGTTGCTTCACTGTCTTTTGGCTTACACTTTTTCTGACAAGGAGCCTGTAATTATTATCCTTTGTCCTCTGGAGGTAATATGTCCTTTTTCTTCTATGGTTTTTACAAAGATTTTTCTCTTTATTACTCATTGTAAATAATTCGATTATGGCATGTGCTGGTGTAATTGCCTTCATTTTTTTCTTAGGATTTTGTGAATTCCTTGGGTCTGGGTGTTTATGATTTCACCATATTTTGAAAAGTTGTCATCATTATTTCTTCAAATAGTTTTCTTTATTCCTTTCTTTTTCTCTTTCTCCTGGACTCTGATTATACATGTACGACGTTGCTTCATGTTGTCCGACAGTGCCTGATAGTTTGCTCACTTTCTTCTGCAGTGTACAAACTGCTGGAAATCCCATCCGATTTATTTTTCATCTCGACATTGTATTTTTCTTTTGAGAACTTAGATTTGGATCTCTTAAAATAAGTTCAATATTTCATATGTTACGAGGTCTGCATTTGATTGCTAAGGCTTCCATAATAAAATACTATAGACTGAGTGGGTTAAACAACAAATATTTCTTGTCTTACAGATCCAGAGGCTAGAAGAGAAGAGGAAGCCATCGAGCACTAGGAGAGAAAATTCTGCTGTGACTCTCAAATGTGTTGGTTAAGAAGCTTCCAGCTCTGGAAGTAATTGCAAAAAGTACAAAGACCATTTAGTCATGTGAAGTCAAACAGCTACCAATGATGACTTCCCTGTGTCCCCTCTAGAGCTGGAATTCCATGGCCCTGATGACCCTCTATCCAGGACAGGCGGAAGTGAGGGCAGGTGAGTAGGAGGGGGCGGTCACGATCGTCCCCAAGGCAGCCTTTCTCAAGTCCACACTGTGACTTGAATACCAGGATTCATATTTTCTGTGAAATAAGCCTAAATTCCTAAACATGTGAAAATCTGTCCTCCAGGAGCCATTTTATGAACCACCAAGGAGGACCGAACAGGCTGTGCTGACCAGCCTCAGAGACCACAAATCGGGCTGGCTCCGCAGTGAGTCACTCCCCTCCAGGGCTCACCGATCCTCTTGGAGGAAAGAGGATAGTCATTGTGAACTGCCCTCCGAGGACCTAATCATGAACCGTTCTGCAGAAAGTGTCACTCTGTTTCTGGCGAGTTCTGTCCTCTTTGGCGCTGGACTGGGAGATCAGCGGGGGGCAGGCTGGTGGCAGTCTGGAGTGACTCTCAGTGGGAACTGGCCGAGCATATAATTATATCATGAGTCAAGCTCTCTCCAGGGATGTAAGACGACCAGAGGAAAATGAAATAACATTATATCCCACATGAATAGAGGCATTGGTGGAGAAAGCTGACTCCTGAGAAAGACTACTCAGGCTAAGAAGTTTCCCAGCCCTTAAATGCCTCCTGATTGTCCTCATGCCCCTTCTCTTAAAAACGAGGGGATTAAATGGGCACAGTTCATGCCTCTGCCTTAAATCTGGACCAGCAAGTGACCAGGCCATAGTCCACATGGATCGATGACCTTAGTAACAGACAAAAAAGGCCCTTAGCTGGAAAATCATGTGCATCATTCAGCTCCAACGGAGCACTGTTTATTTGGGAAGACACGGGACTGACAAATACCGTGGTGGGAATCACAAAGTACTTTTTCCTCCCTTCGCCACTTCTAAAGGTATATTTTTTTGGATCCAGGAATAGCAGCCTGTTTGTCTTGCTTGTGCCGGTTCTCCCTCTTGTTTCTTTTTTGGTCAACATCCAAAGAATTAGCCTGTTTACACAGTGGCGACCTCGTCGCTGAAGCTAAATTAGTATGAATGGCACTCACTTTCCTCCACAGCGTCTCCCTGCTTCCCAGATGATATAATTAGCCAGGAGACTTTTGATCAGTTCACCAGAGAAAAACAATTACAGGGCAGCCCCCGCATGGGATCTGTGGTTAGAAACATCAAAATGAGAATGACACCCTTTTCAGATGATTTCCAAAGAGGGTTATTTTAGAAACTGCAAAAATGAGGAACTGCTCAGAGTGGGAGAGAAGACATGGATTTTGATATTTACCTGCCTTCCGTCATTCATAGTGTTCCTGAAGGAAGCAAGTGGGAAGGTGTGCTGGTGGCACAATTTGTGGGGAGGAGAGAAAGCCTTGAGGGAGATAGCAGAGCAAGGTGGAGGCTGTCTTGAGGGAAATCAGTCAAGATAAGCATTTAGAGTTCAGTTTCTATTTGTTCAATGTTTAATATCCAATTTGAACACTGAAGTTATTTACTTGAGGGCGAAGTGTTGAAGTAGAAGGAGAAGTACTTGAAAGAGACTGGAGTTTTGGCTTCACAGTTACTCTTGGGAGGTGGCTATCCTTACAGGGACCTCTGCTTCTCAATTAGAAGTGGGTGACAGGATCGAGGGGGAACACACCTACACGTCCTCATTCTCAAAAATAAAGATGGAGGCTACTTGGCAGTGATATCGCTCCTGTGTTAATATCCCTGAAGTGGATATCAAATCAGTCACTCCATATTTATTGGCTGCCTACTGGGTATTTATGTAATTACTATGAGGAAGAACTAGAGCACGGTAGGAATCTGAAAAGAAGGTTCTGGTAAAAAAAGAAAAGCCTGTGTCTAATAGAACAATGTACAGTGTTCTATTTCTTTCTTTCTCTCTTTCTCTCTCTTTTAAAAAAGATTTTATTTATTTATTTGACAGAGGGAGAGAGAGAGAGAGAGAGATCATGAGAGAGCACAAGCAGAGAGAAGAGCAGGCAGAGGGAGAGGGAGAAGCAGACTCCCCACTGAGCAAGGACCCTGACTCAGGGCTTGATCCCTGGACCCTGGGATCATGACCTGAGCTAAAGGTAGATGCTTAAACAACTGAGCCATGCAGACTCCCCTACAGTGTTCTATTTCTTAATGAAGGAACTCTGTGTAAGTGTGAGCAGCTCCCTTGTTCCTTTGCTTCCTTACTCATTCTCCAGGTCAAACCCACACTGAAAATCTCTTCAGTGATGTTAAGAGTGTTCAGAAGGTATAGCTAACTGGTCTAAATGGGTTTCCACCTGGGGTGCAATCTTCCCGTCCCTTTCTCATGGACCATAAAAATTTTCAGTGTAATTCCAACCATTAGAGATTCAGTTCTTTGAATATAGCAGGAATTTCTTAGTTTTCCGAGTCGTCTGTTACCATAGTTCTTCTGAGATAACTTTTCCCCTTGGATTTCACATTTCTAAAATTGAGATGCACCTTGAAACCAACTGATACATGTCTTTAATGGAAGTGTTTTCATCCCACTATAGAGTTATGGAACTGATGAAATTGATTTAATATTGAGGAAGTAAGGGAAAAGGTAAGTAGATCTTGAGGTAAAGGGCTTCTGAGGTAAGGGTGTATTAAGGACTAAATTATATCCCCTGAATTCATGTACTGAAGTCCCAACTTCAAATATCTCAGAGTATGACTGTGTTTAGAGATAGGGTCTTTAAAGAGGTAAAATGAGTAAAATGAGATCATCGGAGTGGGCCCTTATTGAGTGGTATCCTTATAAGAAGGGATTGTTAGGACAAAGACACACACAGATGGAAGACCATTGTAAAGACACAAAGAGAAGAAGACCATCTATAGCCTAGAAGAGTGACCCTCAGAGGAAACCAACCATGTCGACACCTTGATCTTAGACTTGTAGCCTCCAGAACCATGAGGAAATAAATTTCTGTTGTTCAAGCCCCCCAGTCTGTGGCACTTTGCTACGGCAGCCCTCACAAAACTCTCCAATGTGTTATTAGTTAAAGGTTAGAGTGAAGAGAGCTTGACAGGCAGCAGGGCCTGTGGGAAGAGAGCCCACCTGTCCCTTCTCCAGAGGGAGAAGTTGAGTCTTCATCTAAATGTCAGAGAGTGACCATTTCTCAGACGTCAGACCTCACTGCAAAGACCAGCACCAGCTCCTTCTCTAACTATAAAATGGCAGAGGAACACCGGTATAAAATGGCAGATGGCGATGCTTAGTTTTGTCATTTTGCTTTTTCATCAAATATCAGCCTTCTCCAGAGGCCTCCTTCATCCCCAGAATTTCATTCTGACTGGTCAGTTTTTCTTTCCTTTTTTACCTGATTGTGGCTCTGTGTACATAAAGCCAAAATAGCAGGTCAGTTCTGTCAAGTCACTTGGGAAAAGAGATTATGCAGATTCACTGGTAATATCCAGGTACAATTGTAGACACTGTCCTGAAAAGAGCTTTTTCTTTTTCCATCCCCCTTTCCAAGCTTCTTTTCTGAATATTATCTTTTAAAATTGTCAAATCATTATTTATAAGATCTCTGCAAAATAGCTTTAGATGCTCTGGGTAGAAGAGATGTGGTAGGGAATCAAATTAGATCGGGTCACAAGGGAAAGTGTCTGTAAGAAATATGAATGGGACCCAGGGGAAATGAAAATTGAAGAGAAACCAGACTTGAGCTGAAAATTCTTTATTTTGCCAAGTTGGACTTGGATTATGTCATCATATGTAATTTCAAGGAATGGGCAAACTAATTTGGATAAAAGAAAAAGTGATCTGACTTGTTTCCCAAAGCATGAATTGAACCAGAGAAAGAGAATTTTCTTGGCTGCAAAATAGATATTCCTACTATCTTCTTTCCTATGTTATCCATTCTCATGAAACTCATTGCTTTTCATGCTAAATGAGATGCAGAATGCTGGAATTATGTAAATATAATAATTTTCAGTGTATGTATTATTTCCTCACACCTTGGTATTAATACTTGCCTTCAACTAAAAATGAGGTTTTCCTCCTTATTAATAGCTACAGGAGATATACCATATATCTACACCTCTTCTTCTCACCTAAAACTGTATTTTACATTTCTTCTGTATTTCCTAAAAAGTACGACATAGTGCTGAGTACTTTGCAGAAGTATCAGTTCGCTATCACTGTGTAACAAAATAACTCAAAACGTGGTGTCTTAAAAAAATTATTTAGCTCATGATTCTGTGGCTCAGCAATTTCGGCAGGGCTATTTTGGTGGTACTATTTATCCATGCCAAAGTCTGCTGATCTCAGCTGGGGCTCATTCATGCTTCTGCAGTCAACTGTTAGAAGGGCTGAACGCTGCCTGATTGTTAGTCCGGGTGCCCTCAGCTCTCCTTTGGGTTGTCCCATAACTGGCAAGATGGCCTGGACTTGTTCCTGCGGCAGCTGGGTTTTAAAGCAGCAAGCAGGTAAGCTTCCATGTAAGCTTCAAAGCTTTTTTATGACTCTGCTAATGCATCCCATCAAGTGTGCTAATGGTCCGTGAGGCAAAGGAAGTCACATGGCTGAGCCCAGAGTCAGTACGGGAGGCCAGTGCCAGAGGGTGTGGACAGAGGAAGGGTGAATAAATTGGAGCTGTTGCTGCTGTCAATCCACAAGAGTAGGTATTTCAAAAGCTTGTTTGATAAAGAGAGTCTAAACCATGTAATTTTTCCTACTTTCATAATTTATTGTGCAGACAAATGCAGTAGCTCTTGCATTGCCAAGGGACACATATGCCATCATTCAAATAGATTTCTTTTTCTTCTGAAAGCAAGAAATTACAGAAAACCAGTTATGGATTGAATATTTGTGTCTCCTGAAAATGCATGTTGAAGACTTAGCTCCCAGTGAGGCTATATTAGAAGATGGGTCCTCTAAAGTAGTAATTAAGATTAACAAAAGGTGGGGCTGTATTCTGCCAGAATTAGTGTCCTTATAAGAAGTGACACCAGAGGGGCATCTGGGTGGCTCAGTCAGATAAGCATCTGCCTTCAGCTCAGATCATGATCTTGGGGTCCTGGGATCGATTGAGCCCCACATTGGCATCCCTAGTTGGTGGGAAGTCTGCTTCTCCCTCTCCCTCTGCCCCTCCCCCTGCTTGTGTTCTCTCTCTCTCTCTCTCTCTCTCTCTATCTCTATCTCTCAAATAAATAAATAAATAAATAAATAAAAGAGACACCGGAAAGCTCTCCCTCTCTCCCTCCCTCTCTCTCTGTGCACACACACTGAGCAAAAGGCCATGTGAGGACACAGTGTAAAGGCAGTCAATGTCTGTAGGCCAGGGAGAGATCTCTTCCTAGAAACCAAATTTGCTGGCACTTTGATCATAGATTTCTAGTCTCCAGAACTGTAGAAATAAATGTTTAAACCACCCAGTCTGGGGCACCTGGGTGGCTCAGTTGGTTAAGCATCTGCCTTCGACTCAGGTCATAGTCTCAGGGTCCTGGGATCCAGCTCCATGTCCGGCTTCCTGCTCAACAGGGAGGCTGCTTTCCCTCTCCCTGGGTGCTCTCCCTCTCTCTCTCTCTGAAAAAATAAATAAAAAATTAAAAAGAATATAAAGCAGCCAGTCTGTGGTCTTTTGTTATGACAGCTCCAACAGACTAATGCAAAACTATAGAAGAAAAAAACTCGACAACAAAAATGTTAGATTTTTAACTAGATATTATACATTTGAGAACGTTAAACTTTTTTGGGTGATAAAGTCGATCAATTAATCAATTAACCAACCAACCAACCAGTCAAGGACACTGGAACCACCTGTACCCTGTTCTAAAAAAGTAACAGTTACCTTAAACTTACATAATATGATGTTGATTATATCTCATAATATATGAGGAAAAAGTAACAGTTAATATACATTAAACATTAACTATTTATCTGGCACTTTACTCATATTACAATCTTTAGTCTTCTCCACTAGCCCAAGATGATTATTTTTCTTACCATTTTGCAGGTGCAAAAGCTTAGGTCTAGAAGAGTTAATTCTTTGTCTTGAATAACACCCTCAATGAATGGCTGAGTGGACACTTAAAATGTGGTCTGTCTCCAGCACCGCTCAAGGCTCACTGCTCACTGTGCACATTGTCACTCCCCAGAGCTGCAAACACCCTCCAGGGAGGAGGCAGTGGAGTCTGTAGAGGATATGACCTTTTTTCAAGTAGCCTCCACGCCCAGGGTGGAGCCCAATGTGGGGTTTGAACTCAAGACCTTGAGATCAGACCTGAGCTGAGATCCGGAGTCAGATGCTTAACCGGCTGAGCCACCCAGGTGCCCTGGGACAAATGGCATCTCTACTTGAGGGCTTCCTGTTCTTCTTGCCAGAAGTCCTTTCTCCTCTCTATTCCAGCTTCTTTGGATGTCCAAATTCATTATGCTTTTGCCTCCACCTCTGCTGCCTGTTCTAGCTGAAAAAGAGTTTAACAGTGCCAAGTATCTTTGGCCAGGGAGGAAGTTAACTGTTCTTTTTACCTGGGGGTACAGTTAACCCTTAACGAATCCAGCAGAAGATGACAACGAGGCCATGCCGAAGAACCTCCTCCCCACATCCAGCAGTTGTCCATCAGAAAGGGAAGGAATTTAAGAGGGACGAGGCAGAGGAAGGAGGTCACATTTCTGAGTAGATGGTAGTTAATTGACAAGGGCCAGCTAGGTTTAAAGGCAGGGGGAGAGGTTTTAAGGCTTTTAAATATGTATGTATGGTATAGTCGGTGGCCTGGGACATTTCAACTAGGTCTTTTATATTCCTCTATGAGCCTAAACCAATGTGAATTCTTTGCTCTCTTGAGTAAAGGTTTATGCAATTGGAGGAAAATTAGGTTATTAAAACAAACACCCCAAACACTTGACACAATGTGGAAAAGAACGGGCTATTATGCAAATGGTCAGGGTCTTTGTCTTCTTCGGTAGCCACTGATTTGGAGGGCTGGGACTCAGGGATGTGGGAAAAGTAGAAGGACACATCATTGTTTACTCTTCAAGGGAAAGGAGCCCAGAGCAATTACCCAAGCCGAGAGGGCAATTAGAGGCCCTGAGGGAACTCTGGCGACGTTTTTTGGCCTTAGTAGAAAGTGACTGGAAAAAACGAGTCCACAGGGTTAGTGCAGGAAATCGCAGATCACTTTGCCTTTGGGCACCTCACACCCGTTTACCAAACAATGGTGTCTCAGACTCTGCGTGTGGCAGCGGGTCTGTGTCATCATTTTCTCCACAGTCTAGCATGGCCTGGAAACTGTATTATGTCTGGTACTGAGGAGGAACATCCCTGGGATGGGACGCCCGCTTGAAAGGGGCAGGGGAGTAGGAGGTGCACGGGACTTTTGCCGTCGTCAGTCCTGAGTTGCCCTGGACAGTTTGTCAAAGTGGTGCTAACGGGGCGTCTGGCTCCGTGAGCTCAGTAGAGCCTGAGGCTAATGAATTCAGTGACACTGAGGAGGGTCCTGTTAAATTCATTTTCCTTTTCATAGGGAAACATGGCTTTCAGGGTCCAAGGCAGCCGTCGTGTGCCTAAGTGTCCATGTTAGTCGGCGGGAGTGTGAATGGTGACCAGCTCAGGCCAGAGTTACTTCTGTGCTGTCAGCTCACTGGGAGTGGCCCGGGGGTGGTTAGGCCGGATCACCTCATACTCAGGAGAGGAGTGAAAGCAAAGCAAACCAAGCCGTTTCTTGATGAATTCCGTGGTTGTGGATAAGCAGGATAATCCATGTTCGGTCCCCTTGGGTTTAGTTGTGTTTTTGTTTTTTTGTTTTTTTCTTTTTGGTGTTTTGTTTTCTTTTTAAGTACAGCTTTAGGCTAAGTCTAAAGGTCTTAAGTAAACCAGATTAGGTAATTAATTTATCCGCAGAATTTGATTCCCAGACAATTTCAGTACCTCTAGGACAAAACCCATTTATTATATTATTTGTTTATTCTTGTCGCCATCTTTTTATTTTTATTTTTTAAGAGTGAAGGCTTCTAATCGTTAAAATTTCTATTCATTCATTCATTCATTCATTCATTCATTCAGAGTGTCTGTTTTGGGAGAGGGGCAGAGTGAGAGGGAGTGAGAGAGAATCTTAAGCAGGCTCCATGCTCAGTGTGGAGCCCCACACAGGGCTCGCTCTCACGACCCTGAGATCACGACATGAGCCAAAAATCAAGAGTCGTTCACTCATTCAGCTGAGCCACTCAGATGCCCCCGTGTTCCTGTCTTTTTTAGAAACAGACTATTTTTTGGAACACTTTAAGATTTATAGAAGAATTGTAAAAATAGTAGACTGACCTACTGTACACCGTACACCCAATTTCCTTTGTTATTGAATCTTATGACAGTATAGTTTATTTATTACAATGAATGAATATTGATAGATTACTACTACTAAAACCCATAGCTTATTCAGATTTTCTTTGTTTTTAATGGTTGTCCTTTTTCTGTTCTTGAATCTCATTCAGAATACCACTTTGTGTTTAGTTGTCATGACTCCCTAGGCTCCTCTGGGGGTGACAGTTTTGCAGATTTCCTTGTTTTTGATGACCTCAACAGTCTTGAGGAGTATTTGTCAGGTTTTTTTGTAGAGTGCCCCTTTATTTGAATTTGTCTAATATTTTTCCTCATGATTAGACTAAGCCTTTATCAGTGTTGATATTGACTTTCATTATGTGACTGAGGTGATGTTTGTCAGGTTTCTCCATTGTAAAATTATGTTTTTATCCCCCCAGTTTCCATACTGAATTCTTGGAAGGAAGTCACCATGCCCAGCCCATAGTTGAGGAGTAGGGATTTATGCTCTCCCTCCTTGAGAGTGGGGTATGTACATAAATTGTTTGGAATTCTTCATGGGAGATTGTCTCTTCTTCATTTATTTATCTACTCAGTCATTTGTTTATATCAATATGAACTCATGGATGTCTATTTTCTACTTTAGATTTAGTCCATGATACTTTGCTTATTCTGTTGCTGAAATTATTCCAGAGTTGGCCATCAGAAGCTCTCTCAACTGGCCCCTGCATTCCTTGGGTATACACCTCTCAATTTTTTTTGAGCACTTCTTTACCTTTAGCCACTGCAAAATGCTTCAGGATCGTATTGTACGTTTCCTACTCCAGCTCCAGAATCAACCATTTCTTTAAGGAACACCAGTTCCTTTTCTTGCAGAATGCTGTTAGAAAGCAAGATTGAGTGCTGGGTATACTCCTTGCTATCGGAGTGTCTTTGTTTCTAGGCTCTCTCGGCTTACAAAGTCAGGAAATGTATGTGTGTGAATACTAACCCATGTATAAATGCATAACCATAAATATTTCTCTTTGAAACTATCTGTGTCTATATTAAGCTAAGCATGAGATCATACTGATGTTTCTAATGCTAATCATTGCCATATGGATTATTCTAGCATCTCCCCTTACTTATCTGTAAAATCCCACCCCAGCAGTGAGACACCTGGTTCCCCCACCCCACCCCATCCACCATCCATTTTCCTAATTGTTCACTTCCAGAATACATGGATAGGAGTATCAGATTTGTTGATTCATACCCTTATGGAAAACAACTTAATTTAGTAGAGTTCAGTGGTTATGTGCAGTTCCTTTTGTCTCTAGCCTTGAGGACTCAAATCATTTCCAAAATGATTTAGGTCAACATCATTGTCTCCTTTCCCTACAGTGAGCTTGTGTCATACATTTGTAATAAAATTTGATTCTCTTATCACAGTCTGCCATGCTATCTGGGAATCTCTGATCTCCTAAATGATTTCTTAAAAATTCACCTACGTTAAGGTTTTTTCTTGGTGCTTAAAAGTTCTATGGGTTCTACGGGTTTTGGCAAATGATGTCATGTATCCACCAGCACAGCATTGCACAAAATAGTTCCACTGCCATGAACAAGGCCCTGAGTTTCACCTATTCAAGCCTCCCCCTCTCATCCCAACAACCTGGTGATCAATGCAATTTTTACTGTATATAATCTTGCCTTGTCCAAAATATTGTATACTTAGAATCCTATACCATGTAGCCTTTTCAGATTGGTTTCATCCACCTAGCAATATGCATTTAAGTTTTGTCCATGCCTTTTTGGAGCTCGATAGTGCATTTATTTTTATTATGGAATAACATTCCATTTTATGGATTTACTACTGTATGTTCATCCGTTTATCTACTGGAAGACATCTTGGTTCCTTCCAGTTTGGGGTCATTATGAATAAAGCTGCTGTAACATTCATGTGTGGGTTTTCACATGAACATAATTTTGCAAATCACTTGGTAAACACCTTGGAACTTGGCTGTTGGATCATGTGATGATTATGTTTAGTTTTGTAAGAAACTGCCAGACTGTCTTTCAAAGTGGCTGGATCCTCTGAGCAATGAGTGAGAGCCCCTGTTGCTTCACATCCTCCCAGCAATTGATTTTGTCAGTTTTTTAGATTTTAGTCATCTTAATATGCATAGTGAATCTCATTTGTTGTTTTAATTTGCAATTCTCTAATGACAAATGATATCGAGCATTTTTTTGGTATGCTTTTTTGCATTCTGTACGTCTTCTTTGGTAACATATTAACTCTTTTGCCATTTTTAAAATTGTTTTTTTTAATGTTCTTATTTTTTTTAGTTTTTTTTATAAAGATTTTATTTATGTATTTGACAGAGAGAGACACAGCGAGAGAGGGAACACAAGCAGGGGAAGTGGGAGAGAGAGAAGCAGGCTCCCCGCTGAGCAGAGAACCTGGTGCAGGACTCCATCCCAGGACCCTGGGATCATGACCTGAGCTGAAGGCAGACGCTTAACGACTGAGCCACCCAGGCGCCCCTATTTTTTTTAGTTTTAAGAGATTTTGTATATGTGTATGTTTTAGATGAAAGTCCGTTATCAGATGTTTGTGTCATATATATTTTATCCAAGTCTGTGGCTTGTTTTTTCATTACCTGCTAGAAATTTTTACAATTTAGATTTTACATTTAGATTTCTGATCCGTTTTGAGTTAGTTTCTATGAAAAGTGTAGGATCTGTTTCTAGATTAATTTTTTGCATATGGATGGCCATTAGTTGAAAAGATCATCATTTTTCCATTGAATTTCAGTTGGCTATATTTGTGTGGATATATTTCTGGGCTGTCCTGTTCCATTGATCTCTGTATCTATTGTTTTGTTAATACTATGCTGTCCTGATTACTCTGGCTTTATAATATGGTTTTTTTTTCCCAGTATTTTCCTGGTTTTTCTGGTTCTTTGACTTTCCATATAAATGTTAGAGTCTGTAAATAGCTATAGACAGATGTGCCAGTAAGGTGTGGGGAAAGGGAAGCATTCTATAATCTTATGATTAAATCTAAAATTTCTTTCTGAGCCTGTGACCTTGAGCTGTTTCCTCCACCAGGGTTTCTTAGTTCCCTCCACGCCCTCTTAGGTGAAACAAAAGGGTTTAGAAGGGATGGAGTTAGGTAAAAGTTTCCTACTTCTTCTGCTTACGTGGGATAATGCTCTGATAAATTATTTTTCCCCCTGAGGAGGAGGACTTTGTTATGTAGAATGTTCTGAATTATTTCAGAATGGTCCCTTTTACCTCCCCCAGCCAGAGCCAGAGGACCTATTCCTTACCTCTTCACCATGAGACCTTGATAGGCTTCCTATAGGTGAAGTTCATGAGTAGGAGGGTTGTTCTCTAAGACTTCAGTTCCTAGGATTTTCTCACTGTCATGAAAGTCTGCACGAGCCTCCAGCAATTTTTCAAAATTACCACCTATGTGTCCCTACCAGTTTATGGCTCCAGTGGCTTTTGCTCCAATTAAACAGATCTTGGTTGTGATTCTTTGTATTTACCTGCCGGTCCTGAGTTTGGGTAATGTTTGATTTTTGATGGTGGCATGCCTTGCAACCTCAGTTCTCTGCTGGGTCCAAGAAAAGTTCTTGGTTTTCAATTTCTTCATCTTTTTTCTTGTTGTAAATATGGGCATGATGATTTCTAAGCTCTTTACATGTTAGAGCTAAAACTAGAGCTTTCTGTGTACATTTATTTTTAGAAGTTTGAATCATTTTAAACCCCTGGTGAAATAATACTCCACATCCCTAGGGTACAGAATGAAGTTATAACTTATCTTAACTATATTCCATATAAAACTGGGTTCAAAAACATAAAGTGAAGTTGCTCAAGCATCTCATGGCCACTTGGCTGCTAATTTGGAGACAGAAATCCCTAGTCTGGGGCCATTTCACTTTTAACAATAATGTGTCTGCTTCAACTAAGTTAACCACAGCTCTTTTAAAACATCAATATGTACGTTTTATACAGCTATTTGGGCCAAAGGAGTCAAGACCAGGACTAGGGTCCCAGGTCCCAGGAACAGAGTAACCTGAACATTTTTTTCCTTCTCCCATTCCTATTTTAGGATTTCTCCTCCTTGCTCAGCCACTTCTTTGACCCTTAAGATATAAAGAGACCACATGGACCAAAAAGGAGGAGCAAAAAAAAAAAAAAA